>JARGXW010000541.1:0-95782 GCA_029204085.1 Mycena sp. CBHHK59/15
GCCTCTTGATCAGAACCACCACCATCAGCCAGCACAGCAGGGGAGCCCTGCTCCCATTGTCGGCACTATACGCCCGTGCCCCCCAGACGCCACTGTCAGCTCGGACTCCGACGAAGGCTCGCCGACGCTGGAGGTCACTAAGTCCCCCAACACCTGCCGCGTCATGCAGCGTAGAAAGACCCAGCCAGGCCAGCCCGAACTGGAGTCTCTTCGCTACGATGCCGACATCGACTCCGACATGCCCGCCTCGACGGCTCTGGCGCCTAGCGCGGCGGCCGCGGGCAGTGGTGCTGCTCCGGTGGCCTGGCCGCCAGAGCACGTACCCCTCCTTGCCGCCCTCGAGTCACTTTTGGCTCGGGCTGTGGCGATGACGACTGCACTCCAGCTGGAGGGTGAGGAGGTTCCTCCCTACCCCCCCCACCATTCAGGCCCTTGTCCGCACTTTGTGCTCACGAGCGAGCCTGTCGCCCCCCACGTCGACACTGACCTTTGCCAGCATGGCAGCTGCTGCACCGCTTACGACGCCTGTTGATTCGCGATCGACTACACCGCCCCCGCGTATCGCGCATCACGGTATTCGGACCGAGCCCCCATCACCGTGGGATTTGCCTTCCGCTCCGCTTCACACCGCCAATTTCCCTTTCAAGAAATGTTCGCTCCGCCGGCGCGCGTGTCAGTGATCGCCACATCACGCCATTTACTGTTGTCAGAGTCCTGGAGTGCTCGGTCTCTGACAGAAATACTGCATCACGCATACAGGGTGTGTCGTGGACCCCGGCAGGACACTTGGCTATCCACACCCGGGCACCTTTCCTGGCAACACAGCTCGCTCCCTTTTTCCCCCACTTTGACGACACGTTCAAGGGAAATTTCAGAAGCTTTGGTGGCTTTGGGGAGAAGTGCATCCTGGATGTTGACACCCCGTGGACCTGGGTTGTCCTCCACGGTGTTCCAGCAAAGGTGTTCTGGGGGGTAATGGACAGCAAAGGCCAGGAGATTTGGACGGAGCTCACTTCCTGGGGCTACGACAAGGAAGTGCTGATGTACCACCCTATGGTGAAGACTGGATGGAGCCGAGATGACGAAGACCACCTCTCGGTCAAGTTCGCCTTCATGGAGGAAAGGTCTGCAAAGTGTTTACTTGCGCAGTGTGGGCTTTTCCTTTTTGGTGCCCACTGTCGGGCCACCAAGTATCGGCTCTGATCCCTCTCCTTCATTCAACGTACCCCGCGGCTGACACTCACATCGGTTACACTCCTCCACGTCCTTAGCACAATTATGTGCCCTGCAGAATTTCCGCTTCGCGCCCGTCCTGCACGGTGTCGCAAAGTTTAGCTTAATGTTACATCCCTACGACAGCCCCAAATCTACCTACCGAACGTACTACTACCGCTTGCTTTATCCCTACCATATGCCCTAGACACAGAGGGGAATAAACCTTGATTCAAAAAAAAAAAAAAAAAAAAAAGGGGGATATTCAAATATTCAGCTCTGCAAACCCGACGACTGTGAGTTTTGACTTTAAGTTGCAATTTTTCTTTCCAAGGACTCGAGGTGTACATGCATCACAACAAACTGCTTGTAAAGCTCCGACGGTCTGGGAGTCCGGTTGTTTTTGCAACTTCTTTCCATACCACCAGTACTGCAACTGACCAGATTTGAGACCCACTGTCTGGTAAGCTAGGTAAAGTAACACTGCAGGCTTCTCTCAGCCTGTTCTCTAATCTACGTGCATGGTTTTTGAAACGAAATCTGAAGGTTCTGTGAAGGTTGCACCAGAAAATCGTCCTGGACACTCTACGTCGAAGTCGAAACTTGTCTAATTATGCTAAGAAAGGTGCGTGTGGGGTGTCGCTCATGATAATACCAATGTCGAGACATCTATTGGATATTGCTGTTGGACACTTGGGAGTGCAGGGCTGAGACTTTATTGAGAGTATCCATTTCCCGTCGTATTGTACTTTCCAGTCGGCAACATCTTTAAGTTGTCGGTATCCTTCCAAGTGTAGAGACCGAAGGCTGTTGCCGTCAACCCTCAGGGCAGCACATCAGTTGAAACATGGCACAGGGCCGCGTTTGATATACCAGAGTGCTGCCTTCGACAGCAAGTGCGGCACTTGCTTTTTGGGGGAAGGGCAGGCTTGGCGGGTGACCATGCTGTACTTTTCCTTCTACTTTTCCTTCTTCCTCCCTACCACCACCACGACCATGCACATCCTGCCAGGCATCGACGAGCTCTAGTAGGTACTATGTGTTCAGCATGCGGCATGGCAACATCAAGGCGGCATGTTATCGGCAAGCGGTTGGTGTGTGCTGGCGGTGCGTACAGTGCAAGTTGTCCATATCTTTCCGGGGCAATGCAAGCGACTTCTATTATGGACCATCGGCGGCACAAAGGGAAATTGTTGGAAATGGAGTGAGGCAGGATGACCCGACACGGTGCTGGTGTGCTGCCTTGTATATCTCAACAACTACATCATTGCTTACAGGTCCTTTGATGTTTCAATATTCCTCCAGCATCCAAGGCACCGTGGCTAGCCTTATTTTGACCCTCTCCACCATTCTATTGAAGGTACAGGCCGCGGCATTGATGCTGCTCTTGTCCACAGGGCGATTTTTTATTATTAAGTTCTGTACCTATGTACTGCTTGGACACCATGTATTTTGATTGTGTACATCCCAATTAAAGTGATTCATTGCTCATGTATACCACAGAAACTTACAACTTCAAGTTGAATCTGCTGAATGACTTCAATTTACTACAAATCAATGTGCCGCATTTTATCTGAAGCACGGCACTGAGCCGTCCAAAGCTCGGCACTTGAGCCGTGGATGGATAGGTAAAGTGCTGCAGATGGGGTGCATGTGCCATGTTTGATTTGGAGTGCTGCCTTTCCCAATCGGGTGTGTGCACCATGTTTTGTCGATCCCGGGAGTCACAAGTAATTAGTGGGAGTTGACATCTCAACAATCAAACCTGTGTGACTGCCTGTTGAAACTCCACACATCCACTGATCCAATATCGGCCATCAGTCAGGCCATGGGGAATGTGCAAGGAATGTTGGAGGAATCTGCACAGCTTGTTTTATGTACCACTGTAGGAATTCTGCACGTGGTGTCTGAGGCATGAGTTCCCACTGCTTCATGGCTCCTTGGGCTGCAAAGAAAAAAGAAGACTATCAGATTACTGGTACTGACTCCGATTCATTCTCTCTACTCCTCTCATCTGCTTCTGCAGAGTTTCGTCAAGACATGGATAGCAAGCTGTACAAATGTCGTATATGCCCTATTCGATCCTCGGGGGACGACTGGATGATATTCAGGCGCCTCGCACCGCATGCTGGTACAAGTCGTCATCAAACTGCACGCGCAGCCAGGGAAGCTAGAACAAAACAGGCCAAACTCTCACGTCGCGCCTCGAAGCCCTCTGCCGTTCCTGGTGTTCCCACCATAGATTCCACCAGCACTTATCCAGAACCGGAAGCGGATCACTCAATAAACAGTGACTCAAGACATGGTGTGTCTTATTCTCTGTCTGTCAAACCACTATTCTAATAACATACAGTTCCAGACCCGCAACACGAGCATACACCCCATGTCAAGGACTTCTCTCCAGACTCTGTCATAGGTGTGCAAACTACCATCTGTTAGTGACTTCGGCTGATTTGTTTCAAGACTATCTGGCAGACTCTAATGTCTGAGAGGGTGAAGATCCGCCAGCAGAGTTTTCACATCTCGGCTGGATTGATTCAACCGGCAGACGTGTCCTTTTCTCTCCAGGTAACCTGGAAACAGACCCGCTGGCAGAGTCCCTTGCCCAGGCACTGCGATGCGCAAATGGAGAAAATGAAATGGCCGAAGACGAACTACTGGAGCGGGAAGAGGCAGAAGACCCTCTATTTTGCGGAGGTACGCCATTCAAATAACAGTGCTGCTGTGTGACTACTTAAATATGCTCTAGATGAGCCTGATATCACAGCTGAAGAGCTTAATAACCACCTTTTCGGTCCGGATTCCAAGAGCGACTGGTTTCCATATCCCGACAAGGCAGTACATATTACTAAACTGCCATTCATTGTTACCTGATATCCTGGGCTGCAGATGTTTCTCACTGATGTACTGTTCAGCTCTCCCCAACTTCGCTTTTCCCGAGCACAGCAACAAGCAGTCCTGTCATGGGCTAAGGATCTCGGGGCCAATGTACCGGCATACTCCACCTTTAGGAAAACTCAGGTGGCGCTGCAGGCAGAGGTTGGTGACCCGACTGTGCGCCAGGAATCGTGAAGAGGTACCATGTGGTACATGAATGAGATCGGAGATTCCATTAAGAAGGTGTGTGTTCATGTTTGCTAGTCAGGACTGCCTAAATCATGTTCCTGATAGGATATGGCCAATCCATTTACACGGGAGGGGATGGTATTCTACCCAGAAGATGCTGGGAACAAACGGGCTGAAGTCTGGCACGGAGACAAAATGCTTCGTGACCTCCCCGATCATTTGCTTTCACCAACGATTCGGCACAAGGGTGTCATTTACTATGTCAATGAACTCGTGAAGCGATATGGGAATCACTGGTTTCTTCCAAAGCAGTGGTTGACGCGCAGTGTGGGAACGGGAAAGGTTATGCTGGCTTCGGGTTATCATGTAACAGATTTGTAGGTGAATCTTTTCTTGCAAGTCTTGTGCAGTGTTCTAAGTTCTCTCTCAGGATGGTCTTATAGTTGATGCTGAAACCCTTGATGTTGTCGAGGTCTCGTCGTTTGAAGCAAATTTCATCCAAATCCTTGCAGAAACATTGGGAATTTTCCCGCTCGCCCGTGCGTCCGGATCTCACTGGTTTGGATACATTGCTGATCTTTCTATATCAGCTCAAAGCATAGACTTTGCTGAAGAAATGCCGCACCCCCTTCGAGTCGTGGCTGGCTCTCGGCCTGTATATTCAATCCCTCTGGCCATTTTCATAGACGATGTATCTGGTAACAAATCTAAACAATGGAATAAGCATTTCTCGTGCTATATGTCCAATGGAGCACTACCAGGAATGAAGCTGGAGAACGAGTTCCATGTTCGGTTTGTGGCTACTTCGCCGTTTGCGACGCCGTTGGAAATTATGCAAGGCATATGTGCTTCGATTGAGTACATGTGTCCTTAACTCTCTTTCGAAACTCTTCTGATGGTGTACCAGAACATCGTTCAAAGATCCTGTTGTTGTGTGGGATTGTGAAGCCAAAGAGGAAGTATTGCTCCAGCCGTACGGGCTTCTGTTTGCTGGAGATAATCTGATGCAGGCAGAGCTATGTAGCTGTGCCAGATTAAATGGTAACTTCTTCTGCTGTACGTGTCATGCAGGAGGAACTCGCGAGTGGAAACAGTCGAATGAGGGCTTTGCTGAGACCTTAAAGGTTATATATTTGGAATTCATTTCAATTGGTGCTAACGGATGTATGTGTTAGGCAGGATCAATGAGGGATCCTGCTGATACAGCAGAGGAAACCTTCCAGCAAATCCTCACTGCGCTTGAGCCAAATGTCACTACAACATTGACGGATACTGTTCGACTTTCGGGGATCAAGGACACTCTGGCCCAACCCATCATCGATGCTCTTGTCAAGATGGGCCAAGATCTGTGGAAAGCGAATCCGGATGGGTCATCTTACAGCCCGGATGAGGTCCAGACAATCTTGACAGTGGAACTTAAGAAACATCAGCAAAAAGGCGAAGGGATTACTAACCCGCTTTTCGACATGGAGGGCAAGTACCCCTTTTCACTCTGCCTCATCTATCGCTGCTGAGTTTATGATTTCAGGTATTGATATGCATAAAGATACACTGACCGAAATATTACACACAATTCTTCTTGGGGTTGTAAAGTATTACTGGGGGCAAACAATATGGCTGCTCGAGAAGGGAAAGGACTTTTCCCTGTTCCAGACTCGCCTTAATTCTATTCTCGAAGATGGTCTCAACGTCCCCAAGATCCAGGCTGATTACATGTGTCAATATAAGGGCGGTCTCATTGGGAAGCATTTCAAAACTCTCTCCCAGGTGATGGCCTTTGCAGTGCACGGTTTAGTACCTCAGGATGTGCTGGAAGCGTGGCTTATCCTCGGGCGCCTGACTGTCCTTCTCTGGCACACCGAAATTGAGGATGTTACCTCTTATACGGTACATTTTGTCGTCTCATATCATAACAAGTTCATTGCTGACATCGATGATCTTATAGACGGAGCTCGAGACGTGTATCGACGACTTTATCAATATCACATGTAAATGCAGCCCCAGCATTCTCATTTCCAAACCCAAATTCCATTTCCTCCTTCACCTTCCATTCTTTATCCGGCGCTTTGGTCCTGCCATGCTTTTCTCTACGGAACGCTATGAGGCTTACAATGCTGTCTTCCGTGCCTGTTCAATCTACAGTAATCGTCTAACACCGAGCCGTGACATTGCCTGGAGCTTTGCCGGCATCGATCGTGTCAAACATATTGTCACCGGTGGTTGGTGGAGAGGTCCACAAACAAAAACTGGATCTGCGCCAATCCCCGAGTGATGTCTCATATCCTTGACCATCCAGAGTTTGCGGCCATGATAGGATTACCCATGAAACAAATACGGCAGCCAGGTAATACATTCAATCTGTTCTTCTAACCAGAAAACTTATGGTGGTTTAGGTGCTATCACATATTATCCAATAGCCCGGAAGCATCAGGACCGGTCTCCTGAGCCAAAGATGAGCTGGAATGAGTCGCTCGCTGGGCGTACCAACTCACCCCGCTTCCCACATGGAGTCACCGAAACGTACAAAGCTGCACTCGGTGTTGTAACTTGTACTGGGGACAAGGTTCTGGTGGGGCAAAATGTCATAATCCGGCAAGAAGAGGTGCACATACCTTCTACCCCAGTGTACAAATTATTGATTGTGTTCAATAGGGTCCATTCTCTCTGCTGTCCTTTGCAACGATACGGGAAATTCTGGCTCCCATGCCATTCTCGGACAAGGGCATGTGGGTCACTGTACAGCTATTTGACATCCAATCTTCTTTGCATCCACAGCTTCACATGCCAGTGGTCATTCGTTCTCAACAGCACGCAGTCCTATTGACTGAGGTTTGTTTGCCTGCGCTCTCACTGCCTGTTTTCTCATGTTTCAGCAGGATATTGAATCAACGGTAAACCTTCAGCACGACTGTTATCAGGGCAAGTGTGGTCCTAATGGCTTGTCACCCATCATGCAAGAACACGAGAAAACATCGAAAACCAGATCAGTTATCCTTCACACCGATGACTGTCGCTTTATCATCAACACTTCCTCCTTGCACAACTATCATCAAATCTCAGCCGCAACACCCTCCTCCCTCCGGTCGCATTCATTTGGTGTTGGTGATCATACCTCTCTTCGAGCTGCAGCAGCTGTTCAGATCCAGGAGAAGATCACTGACCAGGAGGAGCTCGAATTGGTTGTACCCGAGAATTCCATTATTCCATCCGACCCTTTAATTACGGCCAACGATAACGAAACAAATCAAGATGAAGTACCTCCTGTTCCCCAATCAGCAGTTATCGTCAAAAACAACCCCTGCCTCCGACAATTCTGTATGTGGATTTTGGATACCCATATCTGCGCAACAACTAAAATCGATTCTAGGGAAAATTGTACTAACACGGTGCTAAGCCATCTTTGTAAACGGAATAATGAGCTGGTCTCCGGAAATAAAAGGACCTTCTCACTCGGCTCCAGTAAGTCTCTATCATTTGTGGTATGCACACTCACTCATGGCCCAATCTCTCCAGGCCACCACGCCACCACATTTCCCAGGTGGAAATCAAGATAGCATTTGATGAGGTGCAGGCACTTGCATCCACAAAAGACAAGCGCAAGCGCCCTTCGGACAAGACTGCGAATGGACAGCCAGCAAAAAGAAGGAGGGGAGCGGTCAATGATACCTCTCGTCTTGCGAACGAAAAAATGCTCAGACCGTTATTCTTCAATCGACGAGATAAAATTGTAGTAACAGTAGATCCACTAAGTACTAATTCCGACTAATCATCTTCACAAATGTTCGCAAGCTCCACCAGACTGCGTGCAGCGTTCCGCCAACGGTCTCTTTCAAGAACGGCTGCATTCCGCGCCACTACGGCCTTATCTCTGGCCAAATGTGCTTCATCACGTTCTCGGAGTACAGCCGTCCACTCAAAATATGCCATGTCCCGCTCCTCGAAGGTGGCATCTCATTCCTTGGTCAACTGAAGGCACTTTGCAACAAGTTTAGCAATCTTGTCTTCTTCATCGGGCATCGGGTCTTCTTCATTGGACCCAGGCTGAGGTAGACGAGAACTGACTAGACATCTCATTGAGCAGCCCTCGAAGGATGAGTAAAATTTTGAATACCGAGACCGGTGTTTTCGAACCATCCATCGACAAAGGTGTTCACCCCGATCTGGGAGTCCAATAATTTCCCGTACTGTCTTCGAAAGATCAGCATGAACGAACGGGTCTACCAGATAGGAACAATGTACTCATCACCGAGAAATTGATTGTTTGCTTGAATCGCCGATGCTCTGGGGGTCCGAGCAGGAGAAGGCGACTCAGATTTAACGTGGCGCACTGATGGAGAATGCGGGTTGGCGTGCATTTTGTGTTTTAATCTATTTTGATGTTTTCCCTCCTTGTACTCCTCGTAATGGTTTTGAGATATACAGTGGTCTGGAGAGCTTGACGGCATGTACGAGTCGTCAGACATGGAGGAGGTCGGCCGAGTGAATTCCAATCTGGCTGTGGTCACATGTCTGCATCCGCAAAAAAAATGTTTACGCACCACTTCATCCATTCCCTCAACAAAACTTGCTTTCTGGTAATCTGCATGTCTGTGCTATCCCAGATTGCAGAGCGAGAGAAGCACCGCCTTCAACAGGCAACAGCTGGGCGGCCGTTCGACGCCGATGAAGCGGAAAACCAGCTTGGCTCGGGGTCACTCCAGACACCTGCAAGTACAGGGCACAGGAGGCCCCCTCTCGGGCCTAGTAATGGGTAATTAAATTGTTAGCTTTCTTGCCATCACTAACGGGGTTTCTAGCAGGACACCTGGAAACTCTGGACAATTTGTCTTCCCATCCGCGAGCTTCATGACTCCACCCTCATCCCAACAAGAGAGTGTTTTGGGCCGCCGAGGTCGAAGCCCAGACATCGATGTCGGACTTGGGGAATGGTCTCGTCCCAACAAGGTTCTCTTCATGGAGTTTGCCACCAATGCGGCAGCAGAATACGGGGTAGCAGAGGACAAGCTTCCGGATTTCATCGACGCCAGTACTGTTCGTGATTTCGCTTGGTATCGTGAGATGTTGCTCAAGACTATCACAGCTTCCGACACACCAGCTCTTGATTGTGACATTGGCCGCAGTTCTTGGTGGCCGAGAGGAATCAACTGACAATGTGATGCAAGCATAGTTGGCGTCTTCCGCATTCAAGGCGAGTCGGAGTCCCACACTAAGTCTTGGTCTATGGACTTACTGGGCACAGGAACACGTTGTGGGTCAAGTCCGTGCTGTATTGCTGGACCCAAAGCTGTCTAGCTATAAGAATGGGTTCATGCATCGACTTTTGGGATGTTGGTCCATTTGCGGACGTGTTGGTCAGGCTGACCAACTCCGGATCCACCAGCGCCACATCCGCCTTAATCCCGGGATTTACCATATTCCCCAGCAACTCAGGAGTGCTACAACAAACCGAGCATTTGGCAGTGCTGTCAGCAGCGAGGTAACAGGAGCCCGAAGTGAACTCAAGGGCAAGGTGAGCCTTACGGCAGTGTCAAACATCGACTGACTGTTGGCATCGGCAGCTTTCTGATGGCTGTAATAAGAAGCTCGATATAGCGACTCTCGGCAAGAGCCTGGCATGGAACAATACGCAGGAAATGACCGACGAATTTTGGGGAAGGTTCGCATGGCTTGTGAGTTAAGGAGACTTCTCCTGCTTTGCGCGTATCTGATTGCGGGGGTTCCAGCAATTCTTCCTTGTGGATTACTGCAAGGAGGGGAAACATGAGCGCCTCTTTTGGGATGCTGCGGACACTTTTCTTGCAGAGCGACGTGAACAGGCCCTGGAATATCCGGAGGAAATACGGGCCGACATGTCCAGCATGTAAAAAAATATGTTTCCATGCATTTAATTGTTCTGATTGTCCACACTATGTATATTAGCATATTCGAGGAATCACTGAGGGAGCACGTCAAGATGATGCCCCTCAAAAAAGGCAAGCTCCGATCTGGCAAACAAATGCCTGCCTGGCAGAAGGCAATTTCTCGTGCCGTCGAAGAGATGGAAGGATATAGTCTCGAAGAACTCGCAGGTGAAGATGGGCATGATGGCGACGATGGCGACGACCAAGAGATAGACCCCAACATGGACACCTCGTTTGAATAATTTTACACTCCTTGTTTCTGGTCGTCCGCGCCCCGCTCACGCTCATTTAATTAGCCTTTAGTTACACAATTATCATTGCTTTAATTTACTGTACATATATACCAGCTACATACCGTACCGTCCATCGGAATCCATGATCCATTTGGATTAACCCTGCCGAAGCTCTGGATTACTATGTTCTCTGACTGACCTGGTTACATGGATGGATGCATAGTGTTGCTCCAATGTACAACTCATGTTATAGAGATAAGAAATCTATGGGTGGAGGCCGACGTTGGACTAACGTTGGATCGCCCAACGTAGGTCCAACCCTGGATCTTTTTACCTAAATAAACGTTGGAAACTGGCTGATCAGATGCCGGCGGCTCCCACGCTGGTCCTACATGGGGCGCAAACGGTGGTGTAAAGATACGTGGGAATTATCAACTCCGCAGGAGAGCATTGAGGAAAGCTGTTATTATCACGGCCGACGTCGGAGTCCTCATAAGATGAAAAATCGACATCCCGCACCGCTCTACATATTAGGGTGAACTCATAGCTCAGGTGCTGAGGCTGGGGTGCAGACCTGCAAATTATCGGAGGAATCTAGCTACGGCAAGGTATTGCGAGAGACCCACCAAAATCCGTCCCATCAAAAAAATCGTCACCTTTACACATCTCTCGGAGTATCCTTGTAAAATAATTTATACTTACATTTGCAAAAATTAAAAGAAGGCGTTCCGAAGAAAAGCGAGGAAAAAAGCCAGGGGGAAAGAGAGAGAAAATAGATTCAGACCTAATGTGCAATTTCGGACCCGTTGGGCACAATAGCATCGGTGATCCCGTTGAGAGGCGCTGCAAACTTATAACGATTTCGATTTTCTCTCTCTACACCCAAGATTTCAAATCTGCCGCCAATCCAAAACGATGTATGATCCTTGAAATGAGTTCTAGCACACTAAACGTTAAAAGAAGACTGTGGATAAATTTAGAACAAATAACAAATGGAATGAGGCAGAACGTGGATTGCGATGATCTACTACCATAGTATACAACGAAGATCGGAGAGATAGACATTTCCTAACGTGTTCGAAACACATCACTTGCGAGTGACCGTTGCTGTGATGAGCCCGCTATTTGACGCGCATCAGTGGTGTCAGAGGAGGAGAGTGTGCATTCAGTTATCTACTACCATAGTATACAACGAAGATCGGAGAGATAGACATTTCCTAACGTGTTCGAAACACATCACTTGCGAGTGACCGTTGCTGTGATGAGCCCGCTATTTGACGCGCATCAGTGGTGTCAGAGGAGGAGAGTGTGCATTCAGTTACCTGGGGGCGGCAATAGGCATGAACACTTCTGCTTTGGATCTGTGCGATCGGACAAGAGTCAGGTGAGAGAAGAGTCGAATAAGATTTGGTGAGCGTACGGCACTATGTTCTCGACACCCAGATAGCTCATGTCTACTGGGATGTAATGCTTATTGGGGAGCGCGTACGACACGGTCTGAACGTGCGCGTTCTCGGCGATGATGAGGCGTGCCATAGTGTACAGGGTCGCCTGAGGGATACAGAATATTGAGTTCGGGCGGTAACGAAACAGAAGCGACGCCTAACCTGCACGCTAGCGCTGTTATCGGTGGCGAATGTTTCTAGCGTCACCTGGCGAGCTTTCGCGGGGACAGTCGTATCCCAGACGCTGCCGGAAGCGATGTCAGTCTTATGAAGGGACGTTAGACAAGACTTGGGATGTGGAAGCGCAGGAAATACCGGGATCAGGAATTCTTCAACGGCGGCGTCGGTGGGCTTAGGGATGGTGATTGGAGCAAATGTGTACGATAGATCGATTGAGGTCGAGAGAATCCGGTCATCGACCTCCTTTAGGGTCGTGTACTTGTCGCGCACGAAGTTGGTGAAGGCCGATTCGGTCGTCTTTAGGACTGGACGCAATGAGTGCGCTGTACGTGGATGAAGCGAGAGCCGCAATGGATCTACCGAGCAGGTCTGAAACCCCAGATGTCACGCTCGCGGTGAGCTTGTCTTTGCCTTTGGTCGCGTCCACCTGGGCACAGGTTACTCGTGATGGAGGAAAGAGGGAGACTGGTATACCTCGATCTTCACGATCCGCTTGTCGTCTCCATCGCGGATAAAGGAATGTGGATGATCTTCAAGGCCTTGTTCGCCCGTGACAGGGATCCTGGACCATCGAAGCTGCTCCACCGTCACAAAGGCTTTGTGGATATGTGCATATTTGGAGACGAAGTGCGTTGCCAGGTGCAAGGCAAATCGTTCTGGGATGAGAACATGCGGGGAGACCTTCGCAATATCTAACGAATCAAGGATGGGTTGATTCATTAGGGTGCGCGAAGCAGGCCAGGACACAACGTACAGTATGTAATGTTCTTAACTGTAATACACCGAATAAGATGAAAGCATGGTCAAAGATCGGGAAAGAACACGCACTTGAATCGGTCGCTACAACGACAGAGTTATCCGCTACCGTGTAGCTGAATACAATAAGCCCCAATATCTGCTTCGCAACACCTCAATCTGCTCACCTAGGCTCGATGTCGCCTTCTAGCATAGCCTGCACATTGTATTCCACAATATGGTGCCACTTTCCCTCGCGCACGACCCGGAATACCCGGATTTTGTCCTTCCCGTACCGCGCATGGCTAAGGAATGAAATTTCGTCGGACATGGCTGAGAGGCAATGGTCGATAGCGAGGGTCAAAGGAACGGGTTTAAAGTGCGTTGGTTATCAGCAAGATCGGGCTGGCGGCGCGTGATCCGAGTCCAGACTATTGCGTCACGCTGTGACAATCAACCTGGACCACTGCAGACTCGGATAAGCCAGAGAGCTGGAGTTGGCCCAGAGCCTTTTGGAATCCATGTCCTCCCCTGGTCAATTTCTCTGCACCAGCTTCAAGAAAACCTTCCCACAATCCCATTATCTTGCAGGACTCTCACAGAAAACTGAACTCTGCCAAATGTTACGTTCCGATCATCCGGCCTCCGACTTACAGTCCTACCACGTCCGATCTGGTGTCCATCTCCCCAAGCGAGCTTGCATGATATAACTCAGACTCTCCCTCGACAAGCTCGTTCCGGAGCGAGCGACCCACAAAACGTACCACGACATATGTCAAGGCGTCCTCGCGTCGATCCGACGCCTGCCCTCCGCAATCCTCATCGAAATATTCACTCTGTGCCTTCCTTCTGAAGAAGACTGGTCCAACCACTAGTTTCCAATATCGTGTGCCTGACTGTGCGCATCAGGGACGAGTTCGATCCCCGGTATGCGCAACAGGTGTTGGGTGAGGTTTTCGCGAGCCTCACGCTACCCCACCTCTCAAAGCTCCAATTCAGATCAGGCCTGGCGCTCCTCACGGGGCTCGCGCTCCTCCGGCCCACCGCGGCATTCCCGTCGCTCGCCGCGCGCTCGTCCCTCAGCGCTCCGCTGCCTCGACCTCAGCAGATCGTCCTCACTGAACCCGATCTCCTCGACTGCCTATCCTGCTTGCTCTCGCTGGAGCGGCTGATGCTTTTGGACGACACGTGCAGTGCCTCTCTCCCCCTCATCACTGACGCCCTTCTCCGCCGCCTCGCCTGAAACATGTCTAATGTTCGCCCTCCGCCGCGGAACGCTGCTCCGGTCGACGACGCCGCGTATCTGGAGTTCATCCCGCATGGCGCCTGGACGAGCCACCCGCCGTGGCCCTTTCGAGATCGTCGTCGAATGGATCCCGGGGTGGGAGCGCAAGTTCAGCGCGACGGTCCTTGAGAAAGTCGAAAAGTTGTGTAACGAAGGTGGACTTGTGTGGAAATTCAGGGAGGCCAATTTCTGTGCTTGAGTAACTAGCCGTTAGCATGCTCGGTAGCTTCCCCGCTGGAGTAGGGCACTCCCCGAGAGGTCTATGCTAGGCGACAAGAGGTGTCCGATCTTGTTTTCGGACCCACTATCAACAGCACGTCGTCGAATGCACTATCAGCGCGTTGTACTTCTCTGCGCGTGGGCTGGCTCTATGGCTGGGGACCTTAGCCCAGGCAATCCAGGCCATCTGCACCTCCCTTCCTCTGCCGATGACGACAATCCCGGCCACCTGGACTGGCTCTATGCCAGTGATTCTACGGCAGCTGAGCCGTACTCAACCACTCCTGCACAGTATGGAAGCGAGTGGAGCTCACAAGCCATCACTCTACCCCAATCAACTCCTGGGTTCGGCGCTTTCCCACCGTCGACGTTCCCAGCATCAACTGGCTCGACAGCCTTCTGGCAGTTCCCAGAAGCATCACCAACACCATTTGACACATTCCAGTTCGAGCGACCGCTTCCAGCGACATATCACGATGCGGTACAACCGCCACCCACCGACCTGACACCTCGCGTCCCGCGCGCTTCCACATCAGCTTACACGGACGTGTCGACAAGCTCACCTTTTACGCCGAGCCTCTTTCCAGGAAGATCACCAGGCGAAGCTTAAGCGCCGGGAGCCACGAATTTCCCAGGAGGTGTTATCGAACCGGCCGACCAACCCTCAGTACCGCAAGCTCCAAAGCGGCATGACAGAAATATTGTGTCCGCGGTGCGGGAAATGGATCGGTCTTGGGGCAAGCAAAGGCTCGCTCTATGCCTTCGATGCACACTACGGAAAAAAGGTGTGCACAGACCTCGCGTCGCGTGGTTTTTGTGGAACGATGCATCCTCGGTCTCCCGCGACATTCGTTCGCGCCCAATCTGCTCCTTTATCGTCACCGATTAAATCTCCCTCGCGTCGTCCTCTCCGCGATAATCGCTCACAGACCCCCGCTTCACCAATCCCAGCCCCGGCATTCCTTCCGGTCGCCCCCGACGGCGGCGAATCTGGTTTCGAGGGCTCTGAAGCAGATTCTATGCAGGAACGAGAGCGAGCATCCTCAGAGCCCATCGCCGGGGATCCGGATGATTTCATGGACCTATCTCCAGAGCAGTGGGCTTGCCCTGGTGTTATTCTTCCTTGGAGCGCGGGCACGATCCGTGATACGTACCCGATTCAGCTGCTCTTAGATCCCACATTCAGTCTCGGATATCACTTGACCTACTTTGAGCAGGGCGATGCGACACTCTGGGTCGCATCTGATCAATGCGCTAAGTTTGTCTTCGCAGACGGCATCCCATGCTTCCCCTGCGCCGAAATTCACAATCTCCCGAGGCACCGCGACCTTCAACAGCGCGCGACTGAGGCCGCGGACCCTCACACACCTTATAATCTGTTGTCTCGGGATCAAATGCGTGCTCAGTTAGCCAATGTGAACACCAAAATTAATTCTCTTAAACTCGAGGTAAGCGTCCTCCCTAATTTCCGTTTTCATGCTAACGAGAAAAATTCAGGGCTTGAATCTACAGCGGAATCTCGGGAGATCTCTCTCACGCGTGAGCGACTACGAGCAGCTTGTAATGGCTATTGCCAACTCCGACATCCCTCGACTTCGGCAGATTGTCCAGCAGGCGCTCGATAGGAACATCAGTATTCGGGCGCTCTTGGACTTCTTGAAAGACGCCGTGCAGGGAGTACGCCGGGTCTTTGGCTATGACAAGAAGGACATCGATCTCGCTGCTCTCGTTCAACATATTGGGGGACGACGCCTTCTGTACGCGTTGAATCACGAACCCAAGGCAGCACTTCCGTTGATACACACCATGCAACGGCATCGTACCTTCCAATACATCCGGCCTTGCACCGGGGCAATTACAGCGGACTACATCAATTACAATCTGGATGCCATGTTCACCGTGATGGACCCAAAAACGCGGCCGCTCACGGGCTGGAGCCTTCTCATCGACGAAATTAGCCTTCAGGAGCGCGCCAGATATTACCGCTGGGACAACACTATTGGCGGCATCTGCAGAGAGCACGCGCACCTCGTGAACCTCAACGTCGATAGCGCCGAATCGATTCAAGAGGTAGCGCAGCAGGTGAAAGATGGAGTTTGTCATCTCGGAAAAGAAGCCACAGTTGTCGCCATCGCATCGTACGGCCCCGAAGATTACCACGCGCGCCCGATAATTGTGTCAGTTACAGACAAGACCGAAAAGGGCCCGGCGCAGGCCGAATGGATGTGTATATTGATGGATTGCTGGGACAACAAGTGGGAAGATCTTCTCAGGCCGATTTTTGGCTTTGCGAGCGGCGGCGATGCTGTCCATCGGGCCGCGATGCACGAATTATTTATGGGTCAGCTTGTGGAGGAGAATTCCGCTCTCTGGGAGTTCTTAGGCTCTCTCCCTGGATTGAATCTTCAATGCGATGCGAAGGGGCGCATTGCGGACAAGGATCCGAAGCACTTGTTTAAACGTAAGTGCGTTAAGTGACATTATATCTCCGCTGTCCTGTTAAATCTGAAAATAAATAGGTTTATGTACTCTGCTCCGCTCCGTCGAGGGCGTTCTCATCGGGGACATCGTGATAAATCGTCCTGCGGATAGACAAGCTGGAACTTGAAGCTATCAACAACCTCATTGACCCGTCCGACCACCAAAATGTACCGAAAGCGGTCCTTCTGTTGGAGGCCATTATTCGCCTTCATTCGGAGCCGGCAGACGACCTCAATCCAACTATGCTCAAGGGCCGCAAAGCGATCGGCTTGCTTGCGGAAGTCCTCCATTCACTGCTCACACCCTTCGTCAACGTTGAACTTACGTTATCCGAGCAAGTAACCCGACTAGCCAAATATGCCCATCTCGTAGTTCCTATCTTCCACCGACACAAAACCTCCTTCATGTCGAACCAGCTCTACGCCGACAGCCAAACGATGATTAAACACCTCCTGTTCTGTATCGCAAAACAAAAAGTCCTCGACACCAAACAAGGCACTCGATCGTGATTTTATGTATCCCAAGTCGGCGACGATCGGCTCGAGCTTAGCTTCTCAGAATCGCGATTCCAGACGCATTCTCGTAACCACGACTCACTTGAACTTTCCGACAAGCTCAGCGTCACCGCCGATATCAGGGAGATTTACAACGAGCATCCAGAATGGGATCGGGGGAATCGGCGCCTCAAGTACCGGGACGGGGAAGGTGTGGACCACGTAAACCCGGCCTCGATAAAGGGTTGCATTCTAGTTGAGAACGTGGACTTGGAGGCGTGTTGGCTCGCAGGGAGAAAGGCTGCCGAGATCGCTCTCGCTGCGGGTGGCTTCCCCGCGGTTGACTTCGTCGCTTTATTCTTGCCACTCAACCTCGATATGCTGCGGCCCCATGGAGACGGCACCTATCCGGCGATAGCAAAGGACGTCGACCGTTCGATTGTACTCCCGCAGTCTATTGTTCAAACCCCTCCCACGCCGCTGGAGCCCCATGCGCCGGAGCCAGCCTCAGCGGCCATCGTTGATGAGGACGGCTTTGCGTATGTGGATATTCCTGCCAGCTCGACAGAAGCGCCTTCGTCCAGTACTGACGACCCCGATGGTCCGGTTGCCATCGAGCTCGAGGATTTACTTCCAGAACCAGAGGAGGAGCTAGCAGAGCCCCGGCGCCACAGCGATTGGCTCGAATTCCAGGGGAAATCTGTACACAAAGCGTCTGCCATCCGGATTATGTTCCAGTTTCAGTGGCAGTCTGGCCTGGCGGTACAAGTCCACTCCGGAAAGAAGTCAAACGACCGCCTCGTTCGTGTTCAAGACTTGGCAGTTCGAAGCTACACCACATTCAATTTCCCCGCGACTCTTGACCGTGATAACCTTGGCAGCGATACTTCCTTTTGCTTCGGAAAGCTCGGTGCTGTTCTGCTTCGTGTAGCGAACCAGATTACAGTCGGAATACTTTCCGTCACGTCTGTCGAGCTCAACGGACGTCGTGTCGGGCAGGTTGATGTCAGTGATCTGCCCTTCGCCGACCGCGGCATCAAAATTACCGGCCAACTTCTTGCTCTGCGCCAAACTCCCACAGACCCTTCGACATCTGACCTACCTAGCTGGGTATGGACGAACGAATACATTCGAATTCCGCCCTTCAAAACGACAAAAAATTTTGTCGACACAGTCAGTCGCAAAAGCATGACAGTAACTGCGCCTGGTTACCTAATTCAACCCGTCAATCCCAACCGAGTGACTGTCGCCGACCCCACGGGCTCTGCAAGCGCCATTGCATGGCAGTTCCCGTATTCCCTGCTTTCCGTCCTCGCTGACGCTCTGTGGGAAACAGTCAAAGACGTCGAAGATATTCTCGGGCTCATTCCCAAATGCAGGGACAGCGCCGATTTGCTTTATCACAATCTCGCCGGTGATGATTTCTCTGTGCTTTACTGAAAAGTCCAATGACTGATGATGACCACAGGCGAATCTATGTTCATATCTGCCGCTGGTACAGCATTGATTCCGGCTCAAGAAAATTCCGATGAGGATGTAACTTGTGTCCAGTGCCACAAGGTATTGACGCGGCAGGATGTGCGTCCTCATGTGGGGAAGCACATCCTTTTGGCACGACAGAAAGTTCCCGAACCAGGCTTATTTGAGGAGGTAAGTAATTCCTCGTGTTGCGACTTTAGATACTCATGTTATTTATTTAAGATTGGCACCATCATGCCGTGCTGCTACTGTGGCCGCTCTGGAACCTGCAGTATAACCCTCCAAAAAACCGCGACAACACATCAGCCAGCTTCGGATTGTGCCAGTGCTCGTTCCTTCTCAATTGCTGCTGCGCTGAAAGGTTCCAAATCAACGCCGTGCACAAACGCTCCGGTGCTATGCATGCTGTGTCCGCAAGATCCCAAACAGAAGGATCGGCCCGCTGTGTGGAGATACAACATGCTGCAGCACATCCATACATCGCATACTAACCATGCCCCGCCGTCCAACATCCCACCCGACGAAGTCACCAAGATCACACTTATCACGCGCGAGGAACAAGTCGAGGGTGGTGTCCCGGAGCCATACATCCAGTGTGACTTTCCGGGGCCGCAATTCGCCGCCGAGTTTCTGGGGTTGCGAGCGAGCCTGAAGCGGCACGCTGCAGAACAAATTCCTCGCTCGTCGAAGCGTGCGCGAGGCGCAGGATAAATATTCCCACTTCAATCTTACGACATTATAATTTTGCTTGTACATACTTTGGGTCGCATTATAACCTGATTTTTAGATCCTCTGTTAATATACATGTGTGTTTAATGCAATTCCACCCCTAGGTCAAGTTGTGACTTTATCCCGGTCAGCAGATGCAGGGCATCCTAGACAGCACTCGAAGCTACTGTCCCGCTGCTGCGCCAAAATGCGAGATTGTGTTCGGCTTCAACGAGTTCCTCCAATGTGAGCAGGAGCTCACTGCGGTACTTATCACGGTCGGCTTCGGAGCGCAGGCAGCGGGATAGAAGGTCTTCTTTTTCTTCTGCTCCGGAGTTGTATCAGTGTAAATAGTCCGCAGAAAATCAGTACTAACCCGGTGGGATCCAGGCGTCGTTCATGCCCTTCACGAAGTCTTGTGTGGACGTTTGTGAATCCATGTACGGACTGGCAATTTAAGAATTGCAGAATCAGGAGAAGGAGAACAGGAAACTTAAGTGTTTGTATGCAGCGCTATGAGGGAACCGAATGCAGAGCGGCGTTTCCGAGGGGGGCTTGAGCTTGAAACCTCTTTTGTGAGAGCATCTCGAGCTGTGTTCCGAGCTATAATACGCTGCATTTCCTGGTTCAAAGTGTTCAGCATCATGCACAGGACATAGAAAAGATACTCACAGGGGACTCCTCTTCAGATTCAGACTCAGTCACTGAGTCATCCTGAGCCTCCGTGACTACTGGCGCGCGTGCTGCAGCCAAGCGGTGTTCTTCTCGCCGCCTACGGGTTCTTTCCTCTTCCTTGTGCTGGGAGAGATTGACTTCGTAGTCAGATCCGGCCTCCGACGACGGAATCAAGAATTCGAACGGATCTTCTGCTTGGGAGGTAGGAGCAGGGCGCGACGCGTTATGGTGATCTGTTTGTGGTGGCTGTACTATACACGTGGTACGCTCCAGACACAAGGCCTTTACCTGTTAAGCCCAGGACCCCATAAACCTGCTCCATTCCCCATATGGTAGCGCGTGTCCGGGATTACAGTTCCGAGCTCCTCTTGGGTGTTTGCATAAAAACCTGCTGTCTCGGTAACCCAGACGTTCGGTGTGATCCGATCTGGCGGAGTTTGAATAAATCATGAGAAAAAGATGGACATGGATCACACCTGAACGTCTGGGACATTTAGTATACAAACACCCCCCATCGAGTCACACCCTTTGTCCTTCCTCCTCCCGCCCAACTTCTGGCCTCACGACTGTTCCTGTACACTCATGTACATCATAGGCTGAGTCTCCAAGTTTTCCCTGATTTTTTACCTTGCTTTTTGGCCCAGCTGGCAGCCGGAAATGACATGCCAGTTTGGTGCTATCTAATGCTATCTAACCTTCTATTGACCTCCATACAGCCAAAAAAAAAAAGGTTGAAGTACTATGATGCTTTGTATATTTGAGATGGAGCACTTTCCGGAAGGTTTTGAGGGTGCTGGGACATACAAGAGACAAGGTCAACCCAAGTGTGACATTGGAGTGTGACTCGATGGGGGGGTGTTTGTATACCAAATGCCCCAGACGTTCAGGTGTGATCCATGTCCATCTTTTCTTATGATTTATTCAAACTCCTCCGGATCACACCGAACGTCTGGGTTACCGAGACAGAAAAACCTGCAGTCGTGATTTCACCGTTTGTTCGTGTTAAATGTTGATGGTTGTCTTGATTGTGACCGGTGACATCTTCCCAGTATTATCTTCCCCATCGATTTTCGGCTCGAATGCACCTGAATCGCAATAGGAAAATTTCAAACGTTCAATCGATTTGAGTTTGGAATTTTCAGAGGACCAGGGTAGCGAGCTAGCGATTGGTTTTTATGAAGTTGAAGTCACACCCATCAAAGTTTGGCCGATTTTAACACAAACAAACATGGCGCGGTGAAATCACGGCTGCAGGTTTTTATAGGCTCATCCCCATCCGGTAATTCTATCAAAATCTATTTTTACTCGCAGAACTCGTATGATGAATTACCGGCTGGGCCCACCCGTCGCTGATTTGGGTGATGGATTTTCGCCCGCCATTCAAGAGGTTTGGACTGGGTCAGAAGAGGTTAAAAATGTCAAAAAAAAGTGCTCAAACTTCCTATACGAAAGATGGATAACTTTCAATTCTCTATTGAACGGTATAAAATTTATTGTGGGGTTTTTTTGGACCTGTGGAAAGGTACACGGCCAAACGGAAATCTTAGAGGAAGGCAAGATTTCGTGGATTATGAGTTCCTTGAAATGGCTCTTGAGATATTTGTAAAAGCTATTGATAAAATTTGCAAGACCCTCAGGTGTCAAGGATCCTTAAGTTGATCTTATGCAGTTGTAAGACCACGAATTTCTTACGAGCTTGGAACCGGCATCCAGCATAACCGGTTTCTAAAAGAGGAAGCAGCTGTGCCTGACGTCACTCGGCTGGCCTTCTGCGAGAAGTGCAAGTCCTGCGCGACGATGGATTCTACCTCGGGGTTTCGCATGCCGAAGGAGATGGAATCGGACCTCCGGCGCCCATTATCCAGAAGAGTTGCTGTTCACAAGCAGCGACTTGTTCGATGGCAGAACCACATTATCGCGGGCAAAATACATGCATTTCAGCGGCAAACAGCATGCTGGGCTATCTTCTTGTCAAGCCTTGGGATTTATGTAATCCTTGTCTCAGCTCTATGGATGTACCTACAGCACTCTTACAAGCCTGCATCTGCCCTCCAAGTTAGTTGTGCTTGGCTTGCTTACTTCACCTTCCCGGTTGACTTCATTGCGCTCGTCTGCACGTCATTCGGTATTTTGACTATAAAATTGATATATACAATTCATTGTGTGTCTGACTGTGCTCAATTAGCCCTTCGCCGTACACCTCGGTTTTCAAAGAGCGGCTCTAAATGTTCTGTTCCTCATTCTCCGCTGTATGAGACCAAAAAGCTTCGCATTTCAGTCCTGGGCCCATTCCCGCGGCCTGTTTTTCTTGGTATCTCATCTGACTCGATTCTTCCTACATCAATTAACAAGCGACTCGTTCAGATGTCGCTTCAGGAAGCACTGTCCATGATGTGGTGAAAGAACTCCGCCGGCGCCGACTGATTCCAGACTTGGCACGTATAAAACACAGTATTCTATTTCCTAGGCGTCAATTTCGATCACTTGAGGCCACCGATGTTCTGCGTGATGTAGGAATCAGTGACCTTTCTGTGCTACATGTTCGAACGACTGTACTTGGTGGTTCCTCGGATTTACCCTGTAAGCTCCGAGTGCACTAAACTTATCTGGGAAGCACTTTAAACCAAATTATCTAGTGCCTGATATCCCGTCGGGTACAGCTCAGCCTGGTCCCACAAATTTCTTGAGAAGGACTGGCAGGTTTCCGTCATTGTGACCCGACGGTAAGCCAACTGGGCCGAACAGCCGGTTTCCGGTGCTGATACAAATTTCCAGTGTGGATCTTAGACCCAAGTGGCGAAAAATATTCCTGTCGTGTCTGCCCGCATTTCAAACCTGTCACAGTCAAACGTGTAGCGGAACACGAACAGGCGGACAAGCACAAGCGAAACCTGAAGCGCCATGATTCAAAAGTCAAGGTCAAAGTATGGAGTCTTCTTCCACAGAAATCCCTGTTCCTGCCCGCCTGCCAGCAGAGCTTATTCGAGGGCCGCTCTCTCAGGCACTCACGAACATCTCACTAAACCCAGACCCACGTGCAACTCAAAATTCTTGGGTCAACGAGGATACTGGAATGGTTGACTGGAGGTCCGACATTATGGATGTTGACACACAGCTACAAGAACCGCTCAGTGTTCGCAACACAGCCATGTTAATGGAGCAGATGCATTCATATCTGAATAGCAGCAATATCAATGTAGATTCCGACGACGAGGCTGATGAGCGGACCGAATCTGGCTCAACAGACTCATCTGATAGTGATGAATGTGAGTCTATGCCTTAATTGGTCATTCAGCAAGCTCACAATTATCACCGCATAGTACCTTACCATCGAAAAAAATCTGCACGTGTTGTTGACCTAGGAAACCCTGATTCAGAATGGTTTCCCTGGCCTGACAAAGAGGTGATGCTCCGTGTATCATTTTCGTTTGCAAGTGCTTATCGTGAACACACAGACCTGTGTTCTCGACATACTTCGACATGTCCCACGCTGCTCGTTCTCTAAAAAACAGAATGCTGCAATCCACTGGGCAATGCTGGCCCTAGGTCTTGACGATCTACCATCCGACCGAGTGATGGATGACATCGATAAGTCCCTGCAGGCTCTTTGCGGGGTCCAAAGTATTCGATACTCGGGAAAGTTAGGCCACATATATTATGTGAACGATTTGGCAGCTATTATTGCCCAGGTATCGGTTTTCCATGTGATTTGCAATGCTCGATACTGAAGGACTTAAACAGGAAATATCAAATCCGGCAGTGCGCAAAGATCTGCACTTTTTCCCGCAGGATAGTACCCCTTCGCTTTCTCAGGCATGGCAAGCCAGCCGATGGCTCAACGAGCTTGATTCTGATCTTACTACTCCAATGATTCGAGCCCGGGGCCAAGATTTTTACATTCATGAGCCGACTCTTCATCGTGATGGGACCGTATGTATGCCTACTCGGTGGTTCGAGCGAAACAATGAAATATGGGCACGTGTATGGAAAATGCGACCAGCAACAAAGAATAATTTGCATGGTTGGCTGGTTGAAGGCCAAGTTCAGTATGACATCAAGAGTGCTGATCTATCACTGTCTTTCCCTGACCTTGTTGCCACGTACATGCACCGGAATTTATTTGACCCAAGAGTCATTCACGGTGAGACTCTTGTTCATTGTGCAATAACCTGCCGCAATTTTTTATACCCAATCAGGGATCGAACGTGACCAGGGCCACATCATGGACTGGAAGAAAACCACAGCCTCAGAAGGGAACCGATGGCGAAAGCAGAGCGCCGGTCACCGTGTTGTTGCATTTCCAATTTGGCTTTACTGCGACGACACCTCGGGGAATACATTGAAAAAGTGGAACAAGCACAACTCCTTTCTCTTCACCGCTGCTGGACTACCACGGGAATATGTGCACCGAGAGTCGAATATCCATTTTCTTCCAACATCAAACCTTGCTCCTCCACTCGAGATGCTGGATGGGATTGTGGATCAGCTTCAGTGTGTCTGTCCCATTGTGGTGTCTATATATATTTTCTTTGCTCATTTACGCTGGTGCAGGAAATGCCAGGAGCAGGGAATTTGGGTGTGGGACGCTCAACTTCGAGAGCTGGTCCTTGTTATCCCGTCGGTTCTCGCAATGCTCGGTGATAATCCCATGCAGAGTGAATTTGCCTGCCACATCGGATTCCGGGGGAAATTTTTCTGCCGTGTATGCTGGGTTAAAGGCGAACCCGAAGACTCCGATGATGCCGAAGACTCCGACCATGGTGGAAATGCCAGTGATGCTTCATCTGCAAGTGTTCCGAAGAAGAAGAAAACCAAAAAGAACGAATCCCTGGCAGATATGGTAAGCCGCATTGGGCAGTTCATGAAGGTGAGTCCGAATTTAATTTCGAAAGATTACTGTCCAAACTACAGATAGCGGAGCGATGCCCGAAATCGAGCAGAAACCTACAAGGAGTTGCGCTCTCAGTTTGAGACAGCCTGTGTTGTTGGTGGACAGGCTGAATTCAAACGGCAGAAGACCCGGACCGGTATCAAAGACACGTATCAAGGCACCTTCCTGGAGAGAATATTTGCTATATCCAGCAAGCGCGGACGTTCAAAAACCCAGAAGCAAGCAGATGTTGCAACACTACGCCGTAACTTCCCACGGGACATTACCAGTCCTGTTTGGAGAATCAAAGGTAACAGTCTCTGAATATTAGGAAACTTGGATACTAAATCTCTTGTTTCAAGACTTCGACCCACACCAGGACACCCCTGTTGAAATTTTGCATGTCATTCTCCTTGGATTTGTCAAGTACTTTGGCGGGACGCTGTGGCACGAATCAAAAAATCTGACAACGATATATTGATTGCCCGGCTGTCCTCTTTCAATGTTGCAGGTCTCGGGATACCCCGTCTGTCCGGTCATACATTGGTAAAATATTCGGGCTCATTGACAGGTCGGGACTTTCGTACAATTGTACAAGCGGCTCCATTCGTGCTCCAAGGACTGCTTCCTGAACAAAACCTCAAAGTCTGGGCCGCGTTGAGTGCTGTCGTGACTCTGGTGTGGCAACCGCACATCAAGAACCTGGACAAGTACGTTGTAAGTTGGCCTCACTGTTTTCATCTTCATCTTGACTCACTTCAATAGAATGATCTTGAAATTGCCATAGATCACTTCCTGGATTGCACTTGCACACTCAATTTAAACTGGTTCAACAAACCGAAATTTCACATCATATTACATCTCCCTGAACATATTCGCCGCTTTGGTCCAGCCATGTTATTCGCAACCGAAGGCTTCGAATCATTTAATGCTATCATCCGGGCATGCAGCGTTCACAGCAACCGACATGCCCCTTTGTGTGACATTGCTTCTCGGATGGCCAGGGGCAACCGACTCAGACATCTTCTCAGCGGGGGATTTTTCCATACCAATATTCAACTCCCAAGCACATCTACGTCCGAGGAGAACAGTACCATCAGTCCTTGGATGAAGGTTCCCCTTTCTGACCTTGAGAATTGTGAGTGGAGAACTGCTCGGCCGGCGACTCGTCGTCTTCTCGATCTGAACGCCTTCGGTTCGCGTGTCCTTGGCCTGTTCGAAACTGAGCCAAAAAAATCGGCAGGTATGAAATCTATGGTTATTTATGTTCCTGGTAGTTTAACTCGAGACATGCACAGGAACTTGCCAGAAACTTGGACCAATCAAGCCCTGGACCACCACCCAAGTGGCCAAGTGCCGTATTTTGATTGCTTCCATGAACGGTAGAAGCAGAGACACCACTCATGTTCACACACCCCAGTCAGTGATTCTGGCTAATGGCGACTCCTGTCACACTGGAGACTCGATCGTCTACAATGAAATTATCAATGCACCCTTTTCAACAACCTATCGGCGCATTGGAACAGTCACTGAAATCGTTCAGATCATTGGCTCAATTGCCGAAAAATCTGGAAAGGCCGACTTTGTCCTGATCACTCCGGTCATTGTAGGGGAGCCTCACCAATTATATTCAATGCGAAGACTTCAGCCCATCGACGAAATGCGCATAGTGGATATAGATGTATGTCAAACATTTGTTCGCGATGTTCAGTGGCCAGGCTTAATGAGGATGCAGAATATTCATTGCACAGTTAACATTCAACACAACTGCGCAGACAACAAGTGCACTGTTGGACGATCTCAGATGGTTTACCAGGAGCGAGAAGAGACATCAGAGAGGGCCCTCGCCATTCAACACCGGGAACCGAACGATCTCATTGTCAACACCGGTCAAATGCGGGATGCAGAGACTCTGGAGCCTTTTAGGTTCAAGCCGCCATCCTTCAACCGAGTTGAGATAATTCGCAGTGCTGCGGAGGCAGAGTTTGCAGCACGCAAAAAGGCTACTGCCGTCCCTCAAGCATCACAATCACAACCCTCTGCGAGCTCAGGACTTGCAGGACCTCAAACACTAGCTCCGGTTGCTAGTTCGAGCTCCAGAACCAATACCTCCCGGGCACCGGTGGGGAACGCCTCCAGGTCTGTCAGTAGGTTTGCAAACGAATATATGACTCCATCCTCGGGTGGAAGTGAAGCCCCAAGCAATGGTGGCTTCATCAATACTTTTCATAGCAGCTATCCCACTGCACCGTAACTTCTCCTGCCTAGCCATCACAGTATCTATTTTGTTCTCTAATGTAAATTGGCTCGAATTGACAACCCTAACTATTTTTTCTGTCCAAGGCCGAGTTTGAACCTGCGGTGCGGCATTGTGTGAAAATTGTTCATAAAATCCTAGGAACATGGGGGGTCCCAGAAAAAAAAATCTGGGTAGTTGAGATAAGAAATAAAGGATATTTAATGCTGCTAATATTTTTTTCTAGAGCTCTGTACAGCTGGTGCACTGTCCCTCCAATTTATTTGTTGTCGCACAAGCACGGCACTGTGACTGTGACTGTCACCCATCAACTTGGCCTCCGCCTCCACTTGACCGAGATTCTCTCTGCCCCTTGCCATTACCTGGACCGCAAAACAGTCCCGAATCACATCCTCTTGGGCTCCATGGAGCCCCCAGATCTTGTTCCTCAATCAACCTATTTCTCAGGGTCTCTTCGAATACAGCTGTGTTGCCTGTGTGGTTTCTTCGTCTCCATCTCTGTCGTTTTACCCATCTGGAATAGCTCAAATCCCCTGGGACTCCTGTCTGGTGCGCTTGGTCGGATCCATCCCTGGCTGGCGGCTCCATCCCATCAGCCTGAAATTCAAAATAAAATGCCGCTCATTCACAAGGTCCCTCCTCGACATCAGCGCTCCTCATCAAAACCTGATTTCTTCGTGCTTATTGGGCGGGTTTTCATTACTGCGCAATGTGAAAGGACCAGGCCCTCGCAACATTCACATTGGCGCAATTGATGGAATGGAGACTGGCGGGATTATCCGGCGCGGCGACAATCGAAGTATCCGACGGGCGCCAACAAAGATGATATAACCAGCCACAAAAACGTCCCCACGTTGCCCCCTCACCTCCCACAATGTCTTGGTCGCAATCTGGTCAACGCTACACCATGTCAACTTATGGTGAATGGATGGAACAAGGCGGCAACGGTGGCGCACCCAGTTCTCCGACTATAACACCCTCAGATGGTAGCCAGCTGAGCCTCCGAAACGATGACCCGACCCAGATGGACCCTTCTGATTTCGTGGACTCTCTGTGTGACTTGCTCGAGCTAAACCCTAAGTATCGCTCTGACTTGCATGCATTTATATTGGTTTTTTCTTTCTTCTTTTTCTACAGCATATATGTGCTCAATCGCTGATACAGCTCTGCGGGAGTCTCTCGAGGGAACTCGTCATGGTAATGGTTACTCAGCAGGCAACCAACCTTTACACGCAAAAGTTGCTTCTTGATGCCCAAGCGAATTACTCCGGTGTTGCGGAGGCCTTGAGAGACGTCAAGACTGCTCTCGCGAAAAATCTTGAGTTGACCAAGGATCAATTGGTTTGTGTTCTTCCGTTCAGTCGGCCTAATGCTAACGGAAGCCCTTAGGCCGAAATCACGGCAGTGTGCAAGCTCAAGGTCTGGGACCCAACTCGCACCGATTACGACAACGAAGCCTTACGAGAGGACGTCGTGGTACGTGGTAAACTGATCAGTCTTCTCACTGAACTGACCCAGTTTTCATTTCACAGGAACACCTTCGTAAACGACAGCAGACCAACGGCTTCAAGGCCATATTTGAGTCGAAAGGCCACAATCGCATGCGGACACTGAATCAAGCTGTTGGGCGTCAGGCCTCTTATGCCAAGACCACGCTACGCACATCGGTATTTCTAGCCTTTTGCCCGCCAGGGTTCCGACTACCATGTCACCAGATTAAGGAGTCTATTACGGCCCCGACGTCAACGTGCCTCACAATCACCACCACAACCACAATGCGAAAATTCACCGGCTCTACCGAGAATATCTCACCGAAACATGCGATATGTATGGCGATCTTCGTAAGCATTTACCTTTCCTCCGAACACTCGACTCATTACACCGGCAGCGCCGATTTGGTCGAGAAAACCCAGAATTGCTGGTATCAGCAGAATCCAATAAGCGGCAACGCACGGAATCTGACCAGCTGGTCAACCGAAAAGGCCGCCGTGGTGCCGATCCTGAGGCCCAGTGGTGGGTCAAGATCACCGCCTTCTTCGACGAGAAGAATGCAGAGTGGGGGAGCGATCTGAAATCAGTCGGATGGGCAGTGTGAGTGGCCTCCTACGAATAGAACCAAATGTTATTCTCACGTCTTTAATAGCTACATTAATGGAGCGGTCAAGGAAGAGCACTGTCTGCACCCCAACGACGTGATTCCCTTGATCCCCACGACCGACGCAAGGTCTTCCGATAACCAGCAACCGAACAGGCACTTTGGAGCCGAACGGCCCCTGCCCCTCCCGGCCCACCATTTGTCGGGTGGACCCCACCATGCACCCTGTATGCCATTCCCCTTGATATTCGCTGCAGGACTAACTTTCTTTTCAGCGTTGTCCGATGGAGGTGCTGGTCGGCTTAACCACGAAGCGTTGTCTGGTACTGGTATGTCCGGATTTCTGTACTTGACTGCTGCTGATATCGTTTAGGAGCAACGAACCCTGGTATTAACCCAGCAGACCACCGTACTCGTGGTGTGTTTCACAGCAGCTCGGCCGCTAACCAGCACCAGCTCTCATCACCGTCACCCTCGGCACACTGTATGTGAAATATCATTCTAATCACAATGTCTGTCTGAATACCGTCAGGTCAAGGAGGTGCCCGATCCTTTCAGTCGTCGCCGGGCCCTAGCTCTTTCAATTCCGGCACTGCCTTCAATTCGGGCTCAGCCTAGGGCTGCCCACCGTCCCCGTCTTTACGGGTGTGACGGGTGCCGTCAACGGCATGCCGTCCCGTCCCGTCGAGCATCTTGGTCGTTGAAATAGACGGGACGGGTACGGGCGGCAAAATTGCCGTCCGTCCCGTCAAAGCGCTGCCGTTGACGGCCGTATACGGGTTGTTGGCGCATTTTGCGTTTTCAGGGCGGTATCGGTGTAGCAAATTGTTCTCTGTTGAAAAAGAAAAGGATCAGCTTGGTAGGTTGGAGTCCCGCGCTCAAATTATTGGATCTTTGACTTGACAAATCGAGCTGACGTGACCTGCCCTCTCACTCAGGTCGCGAACGCCGTTAAGGAAAACCAAGAGCAAGCCATCGATACGACCTAGGATACATTTGGTGGGCCTCCAGACATTTTTGAATTCAAATTTCGCCAAGATTACACTTTCTTTGCGAAGGTAGAGCCGTCCCCGGCATTTAACGGTTTACGGCCGTCTTTTTGCCGTCCCGTCCCGTCTCGAGGTCGCTCGGAGCCCAAAGACGGCTGAGACGGTAGCGGGCCGTCCCCGTCTAGGCCTGGGGATTTGACGGCCGTCCCCGTTGACGGGACGGTGGGCAGCCCTAGCTCAGCCTGACAGGTATGTGAAGGCCGTCATTGGATGATTCACGCTTGCTAATTTCCGGATCCAGCTGAGCCTGCATCCTTTCATTAACGAATTTCGAGTAGTCACCGAGCGCTCCAACAGCGTGTCGGCCTGGAGGGCTTCAACAGCTCAGTGATTTACACAGTTTAACAGCCTGTCAATGTATCATGGGATTTGCTCGGGCGGCTCGTCTATAGGTCGCTTTTCCCTGATTTTGTACTTCCTCATCAATAAATACCTCGCTCGTGTGTACTCTGCACTCTCTTAAGGCTAAGGAACAGTGGTATAAAGCGCAGGGGGCAGGGGCAGCGCAGGACCTTTTCCCAATATGATCAAACACGTGACCCATCAATCTTACGAAAATCCGCCGACTGTTCTTATCAATCTTGTGCGACTGCCAGATTGAAGAATCTTTTGAAGGTCGGCGCACAATAATTCGTATGACCATCATATCAAACTGTTAAGAGCCTTGATTCTGCCAAAATTCTAACGAACCCGAGCAGCTGTGTATAGGGACATTGGTTTAGTGAGCGGAATACCAAGGTCATATATACCCAGAAAACATGCTAGTCTCGTTCAACAGGAAATTCAAAGTTATCCATTTTTTAATTAGGAACTTTGAGCGCTTTTTTTCATGTTTTCGACGTCCTACGACTAAGTTCGCACCTCTCAAATGGCGGGCGCAAATCCATCACCCAAATCAGCGACGGGCCGGCCCAGTCGGTAAGCAAGCTCACCTGTTCGTATCATCCATCAAATGTTTGGCGCATGTTTGGTTTCTATCCTAATCTGCTAATCTGGTCGGTGTTCTCTGTCTGTGAGCTTGCGAGCCGACTGGTTCACGAGTCTAAGGTTTTTATGCAAACGCCTGTACGGGGTGATGACTGCGGTGGGATTTTTGATGAATTTTGCCTCCGACTTCAAAGTCCGCCGAACCCCGTAAAGATCTGGAGCCGAGATTAGCCCTATGACGCTTGCGACTTGCTTGCGACCTTTTACAGACTCCTCGCCGGCCTCATCTCCTCTCGTTCCCGGAAAAAACGAAATCCCCGGCCCATGGCGAAAGACTCCACTCGATTGCCCCGCCGTAACCATCCTACTCTGTGCGCGACCTTCAGTGGATCCCAATTCCGGCATCGATCAAGTGGGCGGTTTTTTGGGTTTAACCCCGGACCCCCCCCCCCACAAATGTCAGCTGGCCCGAATGCTTCCAACGCTTGAATCAGTGGGAAAAGGACTTTCAGGGATTAGGTGAAAACGGGTGGCTGGTACTACTAGCATCGTTCAAGTTGATTGATGGCCGTCGAACTGGCAGCCTTTGACCTGGGACTTAGTACTTAGGCCGCTGGCAAAACGGTGGCGTGCGCACAGCGCACGGAATCTTTACTGATACAATCAATCGGCTATCGCTATTAGGTATTAGGTATTTACCGGTCTGAGTCAATCAGCCAGCGCGGTGGCGCAGGTAAGGGTCGATAATCAAGCGCGCAAATGACCAGGCGCGCGAAGATGCAGATAAATCAAGTTTCGGGACAAGAAGGTAGGTAGGTAAGCAAGCAGGCAAGTCTGAGAAGTTTAGCAAGAATAGAGATACGATACGATACGATACGAGGAGGAGACGAAAAAAAGAAAGCGAAGTAATATGAGGACGAGAAAACGAAAAATAAAAAGAAACTGGGAGAAGGGGAACAGAGGTATAGCAGTAGAAGAGCGTAGAGTAGCAGGAGGCGCGCGGTGGTATTACAGGTGGTACCAAAAATACAGGCGACAGAGAGCAGAGCAGAGCAGGCGGTGCAGGCGGGCACGGGTATAGGTGTGATGGTGGTGGCGGGGCGGGGGCGGTGGCAGATAATAGCGTGGATGTCGAGGCCGTACTAGTGGGTCTCGTCGCATCAGTGAATCACTCGATTCTTCTTCGTCTCTTCATTTCGTTTTGATTTTTCGTTCCTTGAGCGCAGCAGCTCAATCAACAACAAAAACCGGCGCCGTCGGCGACGCAGGCGCGCTCAGCCTCCTCCCGCGGCGCTGCCCCGGGTGCGACAGCGCGATCATCGGGCGATCCGGGTACGCGTGCACCCCTCCCGCGTGGGCGCCCCCACCCCCTCCCGCACCCCCCTCATGCTGCGCCGGCAGCTGCAACATCCGCTCCCCCGCCCCCACCGCGCCCAAATCCGCCGGGCGGTCCTTCCGCCTTTTCGCCGTCGCCGGCCCCAGCGTCTGCGACGGCAGCCGCTTGAACGCCGGCCGCACCCCGCGCTCCTCGCCGTCCCCGTCCTCGCTCGCGGACGCGGAGGCAGACACGGACGCAGACGCAGACGACGGCGTGCCCGGGAACGGCGAGTTCGGCACAGAGGAGGGCGCGGGGTATCCCTGCGCCTGGTAGCCGAACGCGCCCGCGAGCGAGCTGTGGCTCTGCAGCTGCTGCGCCTGGCCCTGCGGCGTGTGGCTGCGCCCCGTGCCGAACTCGAACGGCGGCTGGGGTGTGTGCGCCTGGCGCTGCGGTTGCGCGTGCGACGGCGGGACCCCGCCGCTCGTCAACGGGCGCCTTGTTGGCTTGCGCAGCACGAGCTCGGGCGCCTTGCGCGCGAGCACCGCGGCCTCGTACGAGCGCAGGTCGTCCGCATTGTGCATCGTGCGTCCTTGTGGTGGCGCGGCGGGCGCGGGCGCGGGGTACTGCAGCGACGCGTCGATCTCGCCCTCAGGCGTCTTGACGCTCGGCAGGCTCGCCACGCGGAACCGCCGCTGCTGCCCGCTTGCGCTCGGCGTCGGCAGCCCGAGCCCGTTGCCGTCCGCGGGGCCGGAAAGCGGCGTGCGCATGTACGCCTTCCAGAACTCGCGCAGCTCGCGCGTCTCCGCCTCGCGCTGCGTGCCGGGCGTCTGTGTCTGCGTCTGCGTCTGCGCGGCGCCGGTGTACGGCTGGTACGCGAGCGGCGGGGCGAGCTGCATGCGCTTGTCGGAGTGTGGCGGGAGCGCGTGCGGCGTCAGGCCCGTGCGCAGCTCGTGCACAAGCGGCGTCAGGCCCGTGCGCAGCTCGTGCGCATGCGGCGTCATGCCCTGCGCCGACGGCCGGGGCGGCTCGGTGTTGGTGTCGTCGTTCGAGAAAAAGGGCACGCCATCGGCCGCGAGGCCCGCGAGCACGTTCGGGTCGTCGAGCGACATGAGCCCGAACGCGCTCGAGAACTCGGGCGGCCGCTGCATCTGCTGGTCGTGCACGTGGTGGCGCCCGTTCTGGAGGTATGGTGCGTAGTCCTGCGACGAGAGGAGAAAGTTAAGGGTGGGACGGGAACGAGGATGAATGGGAGTAGAAGGGAACGAATCGAAGGAGCGTGTTCAGCGAACGATAGAGGAACGGCGCGGAGAGCGGAGGGAACGAGACGGTGGAAGAAGGGAGCGAAAGACAGAGAGAAAAAAGCGTGACGCATCGAAGCCAAGGCAAAAACGGCAGACGGCGAAAAACCGCGCAGATGAGAAAGAGACAAAATGCGAGGTGGGCGAGCAGCGGAACAAAAGAGGGAGGAACCCGCCCTCGCCGCCAATATAAAAAAAGTGCACGCCCCTCGCGAGTAAAACCCAATGAACGAAGAAGAAAAAAGAAAGCAAGAGAAAAAAAAACCGAAAGAAAGAAAGGAGAAAAACCAACTCACCCCCCCAACACCCGCATATACCCCAACCCCCTCATCGCTACCGCTCCCGCTCCACGGGCTCTGCCGCCCCTGCCCCTGCCCCCCTCCCCCACCCTCCCCCCCTCCCCCATGCCCCCGCTCGTCCCCCTCGTACCGCCCGCCCTCATACGCGTGATACGCCCCATAGTACCCCGGGTACTCGTAGCTCCCCGCGCTGCTGGACGAGCTCGCGCTGCTCGCCGGCGGGAACGCGTACGTCTGCTGCTGCTGCGCGTACAAGAACGGCGGCTGCTGCTGGCCTGAGTGCGAGTGCGACGACGACGCGGAGTGGTGCGAGTGCGGCGACGTGGGCGAGTCGAGCAGGTTCAGCGCGAGGCCCGGGTGCGGCTGCAGCGCCGGGAGCGGGGATAGGGAGGGGAGCGCGGCGAGCGCGGGGTGCGGGTGCGGGGGGAGCGCGGAGGAGGAGGCGAGCGCGGCGAGGGAGGACGGGTGGCCGGGGCCGACGGGCGCGGTCTGGCGGTGGAACTTGACGAATGTGCAGCGTGTTTTGCGGGCGACGCATTTTGCTGGGGGTGGGTTAGCTGGGGTGCATGAAGAGAGAGAGAGAGAGAGAGATGTAGAAGATAGGAGGATGGAAAGAATAGAAAGTAGAAAGATTAGGACGAAAGAGAAAAATAAGAAAGAAAGTGATCGAGCGGAGAAAATTGTAGCGGAAGGGGATGGTAGTGGGGAAGGATAGATGTGCCAAGGAACGGGAGGGAGAGAAGTGCAGAGGGTAGGATGGAAGAGGGATAGACGGGTGGAAAAATCGCGGGTGACGTCATGGAAGGAGGGAAGAACCACCGACAACAAGAGAATGAAGTAATACAGGGAGGGAAAGAGGAAGGGAGGAGAGAAGAATGAGACGGGAGAAAAGGGAAAAGCAGATGGGGATGGGACGAGGATAAGATGCTGGGGATGGGATGTAGGGGGAGAAATAAATGGAGAATGGGTGGAATGGCATTAGGACGGCCATGGAAAGAGAAAGGAATCATGGAAGACGGAATAGAATAAAATGGAATGACACCAGGAGGGCGAAGGGAGGGAGCAAACAGAAAAGGACTGGAGCAGGACAAGACGAAGGAGAAGAGAACAACGGGTCAAATAAATTGAGAAGGGGGGTCGGACGTCATAGTCCAAATGGCAGGAGGATGGGAGCGCAGAAGAACTTCGGTGGAACGAAGCGAGAAATGAATGGGACGGAGTGATGGAAGAGTAAGGAATAAATAGCACGACGCGGGGAATTGAAGTCGTCCGAGGAATTGAAGTTCGTCGAGCGCTACGTCATGCATCGACGACGAAGAGGCGACACCGCAAACAGACGCAGAAGACACGAAGACACGGACCACACGGATTGCTCCCGTCGCACGGGAGGCTGCTCTGCACGCACTGGTCGCACGCCTGCTTGCTCGTCGTCGCGCGCATCGCGGCAGTCGAGCCCTTCCGCCGCCCCGGCGCGCCTCCGCCTCCTGGCGCGAGCTGCTTCTCCGCCGCGTGGCATTTGTTGACATGCCGCGAGAGCAGGTCGCTGCAATCACGAATAGCAGGTGATTAGCGTGCTGCCGTCACAGCCAAGAAAACGAAACGGAACAAAAGCGCAAGCACCTGCGCGCGAACTGGTCCCCGCAGTGCTGGCACTTGTACGGGCGGTCGCCGGTGTCTGCGTGGGTGTCAGCGAGGGATTGGGGCGAGAGGGAGCGAACAGGTGGAGGTGGGAGCATTAAGTGGGGCCACTCCATGTTTCCACCGCAGCCACAATGATAGATGTGGTAAGCACAGACGGGTGGAGCATTCACGACAGGACGGGGCGGGGTACGTACGGGAGCGCATATGGCGTGCAACGTGCTGGGGGCGGGTGAAGGTGGCCTGGCAGACGGGGCACTTGTGGTCGCCGCCCATCGTATTCGTGATTGGTGGCTTGTAGAGTGGGGCTGGAGTGTAGTGCTGGTGAGACCAGCGGACGACCGGTATGCGAGGCGCTGACACCCTTTTTCCGTGGGGCCTACGTCATTGCGTCGCTTGTTTGGCCAACACGCACTAGCCGGTAACTAGGGCGATCTCCCGCTCAGGCCATCCCGCTCCACCTGCGCGTCCACCCCGCCCGCCCCCCGCCGTTGTGCACCCAGCCCGCTCTCGGCCCTCCTGCACTGGGGCCCAGTCTCTGCACGGCACCGCCGGCCAGCGAACCCGATCGATGACATCACGACGCCAGACACAATTAACTCGCTCAGCTGTCGTGATCGTGATGTCATGCGGTGCACCCGCCTCCGTCCTTGCTGCCACCGCGCGTAAAACGTCAACAGCCTCCCCCGCCACGTGCGCCGCTACCACCCTGGGCGACGCTGCTCGTTACAGATGGCTGTCCCTGCTGCCGAATCGCCACTGGTCTGCACACCCAAGTAAGCTAGCCAACCGCCGGCTATAGATCACGATCATGATCCTCGCCTTGGCATCTCCCCGCTCTTTGCCAAGTTTACAAAAGTTCACCGTTCCCCGAATGCGAATGCAGCAATCCATCATGCATCAAACCCAACCCCGGCTTCTTATCGGGTTCTTTGCATGTTTCATGTCCGCCCGGATCTCCTAGAATACCAATAGGTTTACGATCTCCGCATGATGCTTCCTTAATTAAAATTATCTCGCTTCAGCCAATCTCCCACGCCAATACCGTGTGATTCGCCACGTCACTTCTCCAAATAGCTCTCAAAGTCCTCCCAGCAAGTCTCCCTGTCGTCTGATCGCAGTTTAGCGTAGTGTCTATTTTTTCCTTTCGAACCGAGCAAGAACCGAAAAACCAAAGGTCCTCCCACACTAGCACACGATATTAACACCTGACGCGCCACTGTCCTATCGTACTCCCCCCGAGCGCCCAGACCAGTCTTATGGCCCATTGCCTCCGCTCCCTGCGCCTGGACCGCGCTCCGACGTCGAACCCTTGTGTGTTAAATGTTTGAAGTCGAGTGCCGGCATCGGAAAAATATGATGTAATTTACATAATGATATCTTTCATTGACATCGGCTAGCTAACAGTGTCTTTTTCAACTCGGCGCATCGTACCATGTTCCGAAAAACAAATTCGAGCGGAGCGCGAGGTCGCGCCTTCCGCGTTACACTTGATACTCGAACTCGTACACCCCCCAGGCTCAGCGCGCAGGTCTAGACATCTCGTCGTGTCCCGCCATGAACCTTCTTCCTTTGGTTTTTTCGTCCCGCACTACGGCTCCACGACTCGCTTGCGCGATAAATAAAAATAGACACTCTGGCCGTCTGTCACGGTCTTTCAACCTGTGCCACCGTCGTGAAGAACCATCCTTCCTCGAGCTCTTTCGCATCATACCATACATACATAAAGCATGTCCTACTGCTGGCATCTTCGAGGCGCGCGACTCCCGACGCATCTCCTTCCTCAAATTCACGTTATCCCGTATCACACTTACATGGTGTCTATATTTTTTTTCTGCGCACCGCGCACTCGCAGGAACCAAAACCAAAACGTCCGGGATACCCACTTAGCCCACTGGTCGACAGGTCCATGCGCACTCCGACGGTGTGGCCCTTCGAACCGTGCCCTGCTCGCTGCCCATCCCCCAGAACCGCAGCGACTCCCCCCTTCCGCGCATCGAGACGAGACATCGTCCTCCCGAGTTGGTTCTGCCGCACTCAAGACGACGCGCTGGCTCCACGCCTCGCTACCGCTGGCTGTCCCGCTATCATTGCGTCACCGGCCCCCACACTAGTGCCCGCGTCTAGCGTCGTGCCCCGCGTCCGGACCCCTCTCCGTTCGTTCATATTCTTGTCGCGCGCGCAGCCCGTTCGCAGTCTGCTCCTGCCAGACCGGTGCCTTATCGTTATGTCAGATTTTGAACGGAGCTGCGGGCTCACAACCACAGTCTATCGCGTGGGAATTGCGCACCGACGTGTTTTCTCGTGTCTGCGACTAGCACACGTACCTTCCTTCTTTCTTTCTCTCCGCCCGCAAGCCGAGAAGACACGAGCGCCGGACATCTGCCCACACTGCCGGCGCCGAGTTCTCGACAATATACCCCAACGCGCGCCGTCACGTCAAGTGGTGCCCTCCCACAATGCACGCGCACGAATTCAAGACTTCTCCGCTGCTGAGTAAGTGCTTTCGTCGTCGTCGCCTACTGTATCACGTTCTCAGGCTGTTGTTGAACCGAGCGACGAGCCAGCGGCGGCCGCGGCCTCATAACTACATTATCACGGCCTACTACCAGCCCTTCGTGTGCCGGCGTGACGAGTCCCGTTCTCTCGTGTCTGCGTGGCATACATACCATCCTATTTTTCCTTTCGAACCGCGCACAAGCTCCCACCGGTACATACTTACCACCCGCTCCGGCAAATACTCGCCGCCAACTCCACACCCCAGCTCTGGTTCGATCCTCTGCCCGCAGCGTATGCGCACACGCCGCAGCTGCGCAGTACATCCGAGTTTTCGCACTCAAGACCACGCCCGGGGTGCGCCGAACCCGAGCCGCGGCTGGCCATGGTAGTGAATATCCAAAAAAGTGCTTAGGAGAGCGGTTCTCAGGCTGTCATCGAACGGAGTAGCCTCAAAAGGGGATGTCCTCTCACAGGAGCACTTGGAAGGCTCGGTGCTGCGGCCCCGGGGCGGCGATACTCATTGTCGAGAGTTCGTCTCGTGGGTGTCGTCCCCGTGTCCACGCGCAGCTGTCAAGTTCGTACCATCGGTGTGTCAATTTCGTTCGACCCAACAAATGCCCCCATGGATACCCACGCCACCTGCCTGAATAAGTAAGTGCCTTCTGTATCAGAACGAATTCGTCGTGTGCAACCAGGCTGTCGCTCCCCAGCTCGGTGCGAAGGGCAGGACGTGCGTACTTGGATCTCAGATGTTCTCTGTCGCCGGAGATACGCTGGGGCATGCCCAGGAAAGCGGAGTACCCATAAGATGAAAGTGCGCCTGAGCGAGCGGGCCAAATCCCAGCCACGTTCTTATCAAGAACACCTGTTTTGTTGCGAGAGGGTAAATCTAATATTCCTGGGCGATGGCGTGGGTGTGGGGCGCAGCGTGAAGCCCGACATATTGCTGCGCATGAAAGCACTTGGCCCCTGGATCGTGATGCGCGAAGCGGGGATGCAATACCTGGGCCAGAACAAAACAACGAGACGAGCGAAATGCGGCTCTGTGCGTCGGATACACGGAGGGGATATCGCGTCTTCCGATGGGACGGCGAATTTGGGCGCAGCGTCGGCGTGCGCATGAGAGCGCGGCAGATTGTACGTGTATGTAAAAATTGACTCGTATCCGAGTCCGGCGCAAGGACAGTAGTAGTACCAGTGAGGCCGCCGAGATGGTGGCAGAGTACTGTGCTCGGTGGTTTTGTGCGAGACGAGAGGAAAACGAAATCTTTGTGAGCACGGAGGACGCTACCATGGGGAGGACGCTACCATGGGGAGGACGCTACCATGTGGATTCCCGGACTTGAGTCGCTCTGTGGTTACAGTTAGACTGAGCAAAGACTGCGTGTCGTCGGGGCTTCGCTCATCGAATGTGAGCTGAGATGCTCAGCTGGTGGATGGAGACTCGAACAAAATTTTCTAAGGATTTGTGGCGGGGAAACCCGGCCCAAGAAGACACGGGGGAGACCAAGAGGAGACATCAGCCGCAAACGCACCCTGCAAAAAAGCAGTCACGTGCACTTTCACATCACGTGTATTAGCCACGCGCCTAACTACTGTTACAGTAGTTGGGGGTGGGCAGGACCCATGATTATGGCTTTGGAGGTTAGATCCCAAAATCAGCCGTGTTGAAAATTTTGTCCGGACTTTTGGCCACCCAGGGTTCAAAAATTTTGTCCGGATACTATATCGCGCCGGGAACCTGGCCACCTTAGGGGTTTTGACAATATACAAAGCCATTTGGGAGGATCAGGCAGTTCCGTGCTGTCTCAGAAGTTCGGCGCGCATCCTGCGAAGAGATTGAGCATACTCACACGTCATTTGGTGGGATATTGATGGTCCGGTGAATATTTCCCACCGGCAAGTCCAAAAGCGGCCAAAACGGTGATCCTGGCCAGGCGTGGGAACGATTTGATGGCAAAATGATGGCGTCGTTTTCTCGTCTTCGCAAGCACACACACGCTTCCTCTGTTAACCTAGACGCTTTTGTATGATGCCAAACGATGCTAGGGACCTATGCTACTGTTCTAACGCCTAATTACTGGCCCTCAAGGCCTTATTGATGACGAATTTACACTTCCCTAACAATATGGGATCAGCGACGCTATGATGAGCCAAGTAGACGTCCATTGCCGCGCAATCGTTGACGTTTGCCAGTGGCTCCCAGGTGACATCTTTATCCGTCCATACCACTTGAAACTCGATGTTACCCTTCACCCAGCGATGCCCATTGAAGGTCGCAATCTCGACCTCGTCGCCCTCGGGTTCTTGAAGCTCGGCATCGTCAATGACACCCAGGGCTGCTTCTGGGCTGCCGCTTCCGCTACGAGTTGATTCGTCATCGGAAGAATCACTGGAGGACTCATCTGGACTCTCGGGCTCTTCTTGTATGTCTTGCTCTTCATCTTCTGACTGCTCCTCATCATCTGACTCGCTGCGACTGCCGCCTCGGCCCGCCCCACCGCCACGCACACGTCCACGCACACGTCCACGTCCACGTCCACGTCCACGCCCTCGCGTGTCTCCACCACGTCCGCGAGCCGGTGCAGCTTCACTCTCGTCATCGGACCCATCTGCGGCGTCAGATGCTTGACCACGACCACGTCCGCCCTGTCCCTGCCCACGGCCTTCCCCTTGCCCTTGCCCTTGCCCACGCCCACGCCCACGCCCTCGCCCTCGCCCTCGCCCTCGCCCTCGCCCACGCCCCCGCCCGCGCACAATCTCCGGCTCTGTTCCCGCCGGATTGCCGTAGTTGGCGGGTCCGGAGACGACCGCCTTGTTTTTAGTTAACAACTAAGTACATTTGTTAGAATATTCACTGGTATAAAATCGATCTCGCACCTTCTTGATAGCCCGAAATTGCGGCCCCATCTCCTTCATCATTGCCTTCATGCTCTTGACGTGGTCATCGTTCAGGAGGGCAGCAACCATCTCAGGCCCGGTGAGCAAGCGTGCTTGATTGGTCGTGTATGATCGTTTCTGCTTCGACTTTTTGGCGATAATCTGAGTTCGCAGACGGGCATGTTCCCGATTCATTAACTGCATTTGTGCGTAATTCTTCTCCAGCTCGATCCCAGCAAGTTCGGCAATATACCGAAGGCGAGCATTTTCCTCCGCTAAGGCTTTACGGGAAGATGCACCCTTCAGTGGCGACGGCAGGGCCAAGCGATAGAGGGCCTGCACAGCGCCTATCTGATCTGGGGTCGCCGCACGTGGGGGGGTCGAAGGAGGTGACATGGATGGACTGGCGGTGGAGGGGGAAGTTTGGGAGCTGGCTGCCAAAGAAGGTGATGTCGCCGTCAATGTAGCCGGTGTCGAGGAGCCCGATGCCGTGGTGGGATTTATGGAAGAACGTGATGCGGCCGTCAACGTAGCTGGCGTCGAGGAGCCCGAGGTGGTGGTGGGGTTTCTGGGGATGAGCAGTGCCGGTAATTTTGGTGGCATTGGTTGTGCCGCTGGCTGATTTGAGAAATTCTTTGATGGTTCGAACAAAGAAACAGGGACGGCGACTTCACTGAGCGGCCAAATTCCGGTCTTTCTGAATGATGCTTTAATCGTCTCAGACTTGAAAGCCGCTTTCCGTGCTTCCGAGTAGTGAAACAGGAGATTATATTTATCGATCTCAACGTGTTTAGCATTCATCTTCGGAAAATACATCAGATATGTCTACAGCGGTCGCGGTATCTCGCACCTTAGACACCTGCTTGCCCCACAGCGTCGCCAACGGGCCAAATACACCGACGTCACACGGCTGAAGAGCATGAGTGGTGTGGGAGGGAAGACACAAAATGATTATATGATTTTGCTCGCCGAAATGAGCAAATCGAAACGTACAGTGGCTATTGTGTCCATCGAGGATAAGTAGGCGATAGTCCGTAGAATTCGCCAAGCGTGCAGCAGTCTCCGGGGCATAATCCTTCTCGAACCACATCGAGCCCAATTCCTGGTCAGTCCAACCATTCGGCGAAACCGATATACTGGAGACAGTTAGTTTAGGTTGCAGGATGCAAATTAACCATACCTCGCATTGTCCGGATTGTTCTCCCCCCAGTGCAGGTCGCGCCGTGCACCCTGGAAGACAAACGACGGGTGAAGTGCCGTTCCATCTGTGCAGATACACTCAATGATGGTGACCAAGTCCCGATTGCCCGACTCTATCTTCTGAACATTCTTCTGGTCACGATCAACGAGGACACGAGCCTTCCCTCCAATACCGAGCTGGATACCCTTTTCGTCCATATTATAGATATTTTTCCAGTTGATATCGTATTTATTGATGGTTTCGGTCAAGAGTGTGAAGTATTCGTGTACGGCAGTAGGGTTCAATGCCTTGGCACGACAGATTTCGAGAGCATGGGTCCAATGGACACGTAGGGTGTCGTTGTGACGATCCTGGTTGATTATTAGCCAGCTCTTCAAGTGGTCATTTCAAGTAGTATTACCTTAAAACGGCGTGGCCATGTCTCACCCAGCGGCGCACCGACGATATCGGCGGCATAATTCCCAATAGTTTCTAAAGAGAGGGGGAGACCCCGCTGCCCCATTATCTTGGAGATAACATTGAGATGCGGATGGTAATTAAAGGGACACTAAATACCTTCACCCACTCGACTAATACTCCTTCTTGGGCAGGACCCAGGACGCGTTGGTGTTCATGGGCCTCCCGCCGTGATTTAACCCCTTTGAGACGGGTGTCGAGGGTGCTACGAGCGAGCCGGTAAAGGTCCGCGGCCTTCCGAGATGATAGTCCGCGGACTCGAACCGCTGTTATAGCCCACTTGTAGCGCAGCTCGATATCGACGTCCTGCAGGTCCAGATCGGCGGCGACACCTGTCGCGGTGGCGCGGTCGAAGGGGTCGAGCGGCACATTGCTTTGTGTGTCTGTAAACATGAGTGAGAGGCTGAGATGTCCCAGAGGGTTGAGAATTGGAACAGATGTTCTGAAGAAAGGGTGTCTCGCGTCGAGGCTTATATGGGCTCATGCGCAGCGCACACGTACTCAAGATGGACACGGAGCATGAGAGACAAATGTATTGACCTGGAATAAACACAAGGACCTGGGTAAATCGAACTCGGATGGCGAATTATACGTGAGTCAAAAACCCCCAAACCTACCGAATTGCGGAGGGCCATGCATGGGCAAGAGGTCATGGGAATAAAGATGAGTTATTATAGGGTCCACAGGAACCTAATGAACATACTTGGACCACTTGTTCCACCCTCCGGTCCTGCTGCTGAGAACCTGACGTTTGGATTTACGACAGGATGGATTTTGACCCGTTTTTGTAAACGACAGTGGGGCGGGCAAATGAAATCGGTAAAATGGGGGATAGTATCTCAAAGTGGGCCCTTGGGGTCGTTGAATGCCCTTGCCAAGTTGTGGAGCGGTAGCGGCCCAGGGGTCCCCGGCGCGCAGGCTTGCTGATGGGGTCACATGTCATTAATTTGCGGTTGACAGTGAGAGTTTAAGGGCAGATAGCAGATTAGAGCGGAACAAGGCCATCCTTTGAGATGATCAGAAGAAGCCCGACATTAAGAGTGGGTAACGAGTGGTCGACGTCATGGATTGAAGCAGAATTGGTAAAGTTCTGGCAGCTTGTTTGTCATGCACCTTCGGTCAAAATTAAGGAAATCACATGATCGGGTCCGGCCCCGATTATCACCGGAGCACAGCTCTGGATCACCTCATCCTTTTTTTTTTTTTTTTTTTTTTTTTTTTTTTTTTTTTTTTTTGGAGCGTTTGGGATAATGAAATTCAGTCTGCAGAAGCATTCAAAAAGTCATCCGCTGGGTCTACTAGAAAGTTCTAGTTAATGCCGGGAAAGTTGTCCAGGGAGGAAATGCCATTACGCACAATTACCAGAGTGTGGGACTCCAGCCTAGTAAATTTATCCTATCCCATTTCTTGAGTCATTCAATTTCAATGGCTGTATACCCACTAAAACCCCCACTGTGTAAGTCCAATCGTCCGGCAGAGCAGCTTCGTTCATTAGTAGACCACTCCATGTTCTTAGGACAAGATCTTTTTTCAGCGCAAGATTACCAAATTTCATTTTATTGGTGAGGATTCGATCTCGTCCCAGTGCTGAATTCACAGATTTCAGCCATCTGTTGTGAATCTCAATGTCTGTAATGTTACGGTGTGGGTTCTTCAGAACCTTATCGTTCCGGATCTTCCATATCGTGTGCCAGGCCGTAGATACCAGAATGGCAAATAATCGTCCCATAGCAGGGATAATTTTCCCATTTGAGTGTTTGAATTTAACAAGGTTACAACCGAGACAAGGCCCCAGCTGAGGGAGGGCCACATGGGGTATTTCGTGGCCCAGAGTTTCTTGGTCAGTCTCCAAATTAATTTTGCACCCGATGCATCACACTCCATTGCTATGTGCTCAAGGTTTCGGGGACGCCACATGTGTGACAAACAGAAAATTCTTCAAGATTATTCATGTGTGTCCAAAAGTCACCTACTCTGAAAATGTTGTGAATCGACTTCCAGAATAATTCACGGTGGGTTCGTCTCAAATTTGTGGAACGTATAGAGTTCCAAATCATTTCGTCTGTTGGAGCGTACTCAGAAATTTCATATATGGAGCATCGGATGCGGTCTAGGTTGATGAAAGTTGCCTTTCTAAAAGGTTCAGAGTGGTTGCCTTTGACAATTTTTGTAAAGATCCGTTGTGAGCCTTGTGAGATTAGAATTCCAGGACAGCTGAACATTAAATCAATTTGGGTATCAACCTCGAGTGGAGGGCATATATCAGTGTCCAAATTTAAGGTGACAGGAAAAGTGTCTGTTGTTTGCTTGAACTGTGTTCGTGCAACCCGCTCGTTCAGCACTGCAAAAACCGCTTTAAAGAGGGGGAAATTAGGGTCTAACATGTTATTTTCAGATTTTGTTCGCTCCTTAATCAGTGTTTTGAGCAAAAAATCGGATGGGGAGCATAGCAGTAATGGGGCATTATTTGGAATTTTCTGGAACAAGGAGAGTGCAGCTCCCAATATTCCGGATTTAAAGTTCATTTTTATCGTTGGGTTGTCAAATGTGAGATGTACAGTTGTGTCTTCCTCGAAGTCATCTGAAACAATTTTGAATCTTGCCATAATTTGAGGGTCATACTGACCAGCCCGCATGACCTTGATATGCACAAAAGCGGTTGTTAAATTTGGGGGTGGTTCAAGTTGGCCTTGTCGTCTTGCAGCAATCTCATGCATTGAATCGTCCCCAGCAAAGATGCGGAAGCCATTTTCGGCACTAGACACTCTGAAGTTCGGATCGTAGGTCATTGGTTGATCAATTTCAACTTGTTGCAGATTTGCATCCAATTCCACTGCTGTCAGTTTATATCATCGCAAAGGTCAGTCATAGGAGCCAGTGGATTCCACTTTGGCATAATACAGTCTATCAATATCTGTGCAGTGTCAATGCATTTGCCTGGGTGTTCGCAACCAAGTTCATTTCGATCTCTATTACAAGGAGGACATCCACAATTTTTCCGTCCAATGCCACTAGGGCTTATAGTGTGTGGCCGCCTAGGCACCGTAGTTTTTCTGTTTGCAATTAGCAATGCATCCCGAAGCGTGCGAACTCCGTGAATATTTCGGAGGCAGGTTGCAGCACCACGAAGGCAGGCATTTCTGTAAGTTGGATCCCGTACAGCAGGGTGTTTCCATATTGGCATGTCGAGTTGCACTTCACGGTCAATCGAGAGTGCTGTAAATTTCAGGTTGAATTCCTGAGCTGCAGAGATCATGCGCTTGAGGTCGTCAGGAAATTTGTTTGATCTAGGTATCGGGAAATGTATATCATTCACAAAAATGTTCATGATTTGACCGGGCCTAATGTTTAGGTAGCTAGTCTCCAAGTATTTTCGGAGTATGTAGTCGACAAAATAGCACCACAGTGCTCGATCCTCTCCTTGCACAAGGTAGCATTGAAGATTCCAAAGATCAATGGCTTTGTTACGAGAGGCGATGTCCAAAATTGCTTTGCCTCCTCGATTGACTGGTAGGATCATTGCTTCCAGTGAAACTCTGGCTGTTTTCCTTCCCATAGGAAGGAGCGTATCAATTTTTCAAGTGTGTCCTCAATGTCTTTCGGCATTCCTTGGACTCTGGTGAGATATTGTGTTCGACCTCCAATCACCATACTGATGATGTGGCGCTTCCCTTCTAGAGAAGGGTTTGTTGCTTGCCAACGCATGAGGTCTGCATTAATTTTTCGAGGACTAAAGGCCATGGTGTGGTATAAGGGATGTCATTTCCGATCCAAGCACCTAACATCTGGCAGCTTTCGCCATCAGGTACAATTCTAACAGTTCGGTCAATGTCGCCGATCAGGGACTGATTGTTAATTCGTCTTTCTGTGATGACTTTCTGGAGATAGGAGGCCCTCCCAAAGGGGAGAAGCACAGTTTTATTTTCGTTGAATTTGCGGTAGAGGCACCACACCAAAGGCGTAGAATACCCCACAGAGTCTTCATGGAGTCAGTGGATTTCAAGTAGATTGTTGTGTCATCAGCAAAAAGTGAGACCACAAGATTTTTATTTGTTTCAGGAATGATGACTCCCTCAATATCAGATTTCCGCAGTAGACATGCAAGAGGCTCAATAGCCAGATTGAATAATAAACAGGAGAGGGGTCACCTTGTCTCACTCCCCTGGTCACAACATATGGTTTGCTGACTTCACCGTTGATCATAACTACGGTTTTGGCATCAGTATATAAGCTTTTGATTGTCTTTGAAAATTTGGGAGGGAATCTCATATGGTCTAGAACACGGAGAAGGTAGTTATGGTTAATTCGATCATATGCTTTCTCTTGATCGAGGGCGATAAGTACCCCATCTTCTTCTGCGACTTCAGCATAGTTAAGCAGGAATTTCGCTAATTTGACTTGGTCTTCAATTTTCCGCCCTTTCATGAAGCCAGCTTGGTCAGGTCTTATCAGAGATGGGGCAACATCCATTAAGCGCATAGAATAGGCCTTTGTAATAAGCTTGTAGTCTGTGTTTAAGAGCGTAATTGGCCTGTAGTTGCTAATAAGGCCTGTGTCTCCTTTTTTGAACACCGGGCATAACCAGCCCATGTTGAAGTTACATCCATCTGATAATCCATAGTCTTCGATATCATGGGATAAGTCTGCCAGGAAGCCCAAGATATTGAAAGCCCCTCCCGGTTTGTCTTTAGACTTTTTGTATTCAATGTCCAGGGCTTTGAAAAATTCGTAACGGATGCCATTGACTCCTGGAGCTTTGCCGTTGCTAGACAGTTTAAGAGCATTTCGTAAATCATCTTCAGTCAGATACTGGTTCATTTCATTGTGTTCGTGTTGAGATAACCGAACATCACATTTTTCTAGCACTTCCTCAGTGCACATCATTCGACCGTAGTCGTCCTCGGGACATCAACGAGTTGTGTAGCCTCATGGTAGTTACGGGCCATTTCCGTCATTTGTTTCGGTCGAGTTTCAAAGCGGGGAACAGTTGAGTCAGTATCTGCTCTCTTGAATTCGTTTATGGTACTTCTCAGATGGTACTCCTTCGTGGAGTGAGTCCAATGACGAGTCTTCAAACTTTCGCCTTCAATGTCGTATTGAGCTTCAGACTGTGCCTTTTGACGATCAGCTTCTTCTTTGAGATAGGTTTCAATCTTTTCTTCGAGATGCAAAATTGCAAGATGCTTATCCTCAGTAGGCATGTCTATGTCATTGAGCACGAGGTGCTTCTGTGTTGTCCAGGTGCGAATTTGGCGGGATCTCTCCTTTACCAAGCGAGAGCATTTTTTACCTTCTGTGGTAATGTCATCCTTGTACTTGTGCCATAGGGTTTGGATGTTATTTTGGCTTTCCCGGTCTGTACGGCTCAGTTCCTCACGGTCTTCAGCAAGTTTCTGTGATCGTGCACTAAGATATTTCATAAATCGTGGAGTTTTGAGAAGATAGGCAGGTAGGTTCCAGATTCCGGGCCCATATTCCTCCTCTGCTCGGCATGTCAATTGGACGGAAACCAAGTGATGATCACTGGAGATTAAACTGGGCTCAATTGACCAGTTTCGATATCGTTTAAAACAGTCTACCGGTACATAGATTCGGTCAAGACGTGAACCAGTCACATGCGTCTGGTTTATAGTAGCATTTGTGCGCTTCTGGAAGCAAGTGTATTCTCGTGAATCGGGAAATGTTGTTCGCCAACCGTCTTGCATGCGGAAGAGGGCTTTGAGGCATAGGAAACTCTGAGGAATCGGCTCTTCTTTGTTCGATGTTCGATCTTTAATATTTTCAACAAAATTCCAGTCCCCTAGTGTTTCGGTTGGGAGTGGGAGTACTGGATTGTCAAGGTAACAGTACCATAATTGTGCCCACATCCTCTCTCTTTCCTGAGGTGTATTGGGGGCGTATATGTTCAGAATGTTAATAGTTTCTCCTCTATGTGATGGGATCACAAGTAAGATTGCATGGCCCTCAATGAGGACATACTCTTTTACGTTTTCAGTGTCAACATATTTTTTATTCAGAAGAAAGCCGACTCCAGCTGTTGAGTCAGGTTTCATTGGGTGTCCCGAGTTGAACAGTTTGAACCATTTTCCGTAAATGTTGTTGAACTGGCTAGCAGCAACATTATTCATGTGTAATTCTTGCAAGGCAAGGACACCTATCCTTTTTTCATCAACGGTCTTCTTCATATAAGTGAATTTGTGGCCTGTGCTGGCCATGGATTTATTTTTGTCTCTGCCATTTATATTTTGAGAGGCAATGGTTACATTTGAGCATGTGAACTTCGCCGAGCGAGCGAGCTTCGGAGGTTTATTCCTCTCTCTAATCTGTATATTCAGTTCTTCCCAGTTCTCAGGGATAGGGTGTTGCCCTGTGGCTTCATTTCCATGACTTCTGTCTGGTTGTGATTGCAGCGGTTTATTGTCATAATATATTTGCGAATTTAAATGTCCTGCTGCAAAGTTGAAATTGTTAATATGGGAGTCGTTACACGTTCCCTCTACATCTCCCATAACTATATCCGGAATCGGATTTGTACCATTCGTAATACGGCCATTAGGTGTTACCCACAGATCTTGAGCCGCCGCAGTTGACACGGGCATCAACCATGGTGAATCGTGGTCTGTGGTAGTCATATTTCGAATGTTTGTAGGGGAACGTGGGTGCTGCCCCTCGCCCATCACTGTAGCAGCCAGAGCAGCAGAGCCGCTACAGAAGGGGCCGTGTGTAGGATAGTCGGAGCTAGGCCCCGAATCACCCCGACTCCTGCTGATTTTACTCTCTGAACTCGTAGCCGGCAGGCACTGACGAGAGGGATGTACCACGTCCCCGAAACCCTCCCGTGAACCAGGAGGGCCCTTGGTACCAAACTGAATATTTGTGTTGTTCATAGGCATGTTTTGGGTGCGTTTTAAGACCGCCGTCGTAAGATTCAGAGGACATCTGCAGCCGGAATAGAGTCTAGATATATTGTGTGGCATGTTCAAGATGATTCCGAGCTTACAGGAGAAGCTTACAGGCCACTAACTTCGGACAATTCAATTCAAGTCGCAACGGATGAAAATTCAAGTGAAGGTTATCAACATAGTTATCGGTATTTAATAGCACGTGTAGGAGTTACCACGACCACAACCATAAGGAGAGCCGGAATTAGTTTTGATACTTAGGATCTGGCTTGTTCACAGTTATTTCGACCTTAGTAGATATGGGAGATCAAATAAAGCGGGTAAGGCCGGCGAGCTGCATGGCCCGCTACCGGACGAGACATCTAATCATTGGTAGGGAATAGGAAGGTTGCACCGTGAGGCTCTCGAACGGGAGGGGCTGTAGATGCCCATTATTTTACCATTTGTCCATCCATCTGTCTTTTCTCAGATCGTAAAAGCGCGCCCCTCGAGGGACTATTCAGTCGTTTCAATTAAATTCAACGGGGCGGCCCAAAGCTCGCTCGGTCGACGTGTGCATTACGGGTGGGTGTACTCCTTGATGGATGATAAATATGACCACACCAGTGTTGCGGCTTAAGGGCTAAGGGTTAATTAACCCTTAAAAAAGCCTTAAGATAAGGTCGTAGCTTCAGTTCAGATCCTTGTTAACCCTTAATTAAGCCTTAGTATAGCTTTATGGCTGTCACGGGCCGTTCACGCATGTCACATACTAGATCATCGGGGAAACCCGAAGGAACCAGGTCTGCCCAAAGGGGCGATAATATTAGTCAGCGTGTGTAAATTGCGCAAATTGCGCAGATTGCGCATATTAGTCAGCGTGTGTAAATTGCGCAAATTGCGCAAATTGCGCAGATTGCGCATATTAGCCAGCGTGTGTAAATTGCGCAAATTGCGCAGATTGCGCAGATTGCGCGAGGCGCTTCTGGGCGTCAATAACGAACGCCGGCGCCATAATGTGTTGCTGGAGTCGGTTATTTGTCGCGGGGTCTTTCGAGAGGGGAGGTAACATGATGTTATGGGCGAGCTTGGTAGTAGAGATTCCGAATTTACCGCTTTGGTGAACAGGAAACGTGGAAACTGTTGGATGGTAGATAGCGGCGGCAAGAATGAATGCGGGGGGATGGTCACCCGAAAAGTTAGAGTGGTCTTCTCTAACCATCGGATAATTTACCTCACAGCTCAATGCATCCCTCAATTTATGCAAATTGTATTTAGAGGTGAGACTAACAGACATTGAAGAATGGATTGAAATCATCAGAATTTCTTCCAACTTGGTGCGCACCAACATCTAACGTCCCTAAACATTCTCCGATACTCAGATTTCACATTGAACAAAATTCAGGCTGTGTATGAGGGAAGTGGCCAGCTTCCTAGTCATTGATAGTACTGTATCTAAGCTGCTCTCGGCCAAAATTTTGTCCGGACTTCAGATCTGACTTCAAATTTGACAAAAAAAGGGCCAGAAGTTTTTAAAAATCGCAAAAAAAAAACTCTATCTACATTAAATAAATTGGTATTTACCTTGCCTTTAAATTTTTTGGGCTCTGGCTCAGCTGGTGGCAAGCCCTGTCTCGGCCATAAGCACCCCCAGGTCTTTTAAAAGGACATGTTATATATAAAGGGTCATTGTTTCACAGACAATGTATCTTTTGACATCCAAAATAGTAGGACAAAGTGTGGCTCATGGCGCCTCATGGTGTGCCAGTGCCACCCTGACTGGCCATTGTCCGGACTTTGATCTGACCTTCCAGAAATAAATCCCCTTGTCCGGACTTAAGATCCAAGCTGTCGCCACTGTCACCTTGATTTGTCTGGACAAAGATCTGAGTTATGCAGGCCAAATCTGAAAATTTGTCCGGAATTTGGATTCAACCTCCAAAACCATAATCACGGGTCCCGGGTGGGCACAGCCTAGGTCGCTGATGGCCACTTACATAAGCACATAGCCACTTCAAAACGTGCCGATGCAGTATTTTGGTTTTCCCCCATGTTAATGATACTTGTAGATGTAAGATGGTCCCAGAAGCTGGTTTTGACGGTCTCTTAAGTGAGCCATTGGACCTCCACTGAGATTTAATGTGTTAGTCCTGGATTTTCACCTCTTAACACGGTTGGTCACACTCTGTAACGCGTCATTATTACTGTGATTGTGCCCTGGCGACTTCACATTTTTGGGCTGATTCACCCCCCTTGGTACCTCCGGCTGGCGGCTGATCTCAATATATTAATAATATCTCGAGATTCTTCTGGGCAGAATTTTGTAAACCCCCCCTGCCACTTGAACCGAAATACAAAAAATTTTATCTGACTACTTTTAAAAAATCTGTCCAGAAGGATCCCGAGATGTTAGGATTTTGAGACACTTTGCCTCTTAGCTTTGGCTGCTTATGGAGGACATCTTGCTACAAACGTGAAGGCGTTTCTGATTGAGGATTTAGCAGAGAGGCTTCATCAATCAACATGTACAAATAGATCAGGCCTTAGTAGGCCGTGCCCACCCCCACCTGAGTAGTTACGCGCGTGGCTAATACACGTGATGTGAAAGTGCACGTGACTGCTTTTTTTTGCGGGGGTGCGTTTGTAATTGGTGGTCGGCAATGCACTGCTAATTTCAAACTCCGACAGATGCCCATAGAGTGGTAGCACGGTTTTCTACTTCCTACAGCAACTTTTGCAAGAAGTTTGTGTGGGGTGAAATAGTGGCATGAGATAACTAGTTAAAATGATTGTAGCAGATTTTCCATTTACTGTCCGAATGTACTTAAAACAGTCAATTGCAAGTATAAATCCCTCTATATCTCTGTCCACTGGGAAGATATCGAAAATCGGCAACAATCAATTTGTTCTAAATCAATTATAGTATGTACCTTGCTGCAACTTTGGACCCAGAAATTCCTGTTGAGAGTCGGAATTTTAGGAGGAGTGATTCAAGGTAAGGCCACTGAATCCCTGATTGGGGGACTTGTGCCCCTAAAATTGGAGCCCAAACGAGATTTAATACATACAAATGGCATTCTGAGGTCAAGTCAAGGTCTTATAGGCCGATGGAAGAATGTTCTGAGCAAAGACTCGAGAAATAGGGGGGAATCTTCCCAATCCGGCAATACCGGTTTTGTGATCACCAATTTCCGGCAGGGTTGCCGACCACCATTGTAATGTCTCCTCTTGGTCTCCCCCGTGTCTTCTTGGGCCGGGTTTCCCCGCCACAAATCCTTAGAAAATTTTGAACGAAATGGTACAGTAACTGTACCATTTCGTTCAATTCGTATCAGCACGTGACTTTTAGTTTTTCCGACAAATCTCCAAAATCCGCCAAAATCGAGAAAAAAATATTGCAGGGGTTTTCAGAAATCAGGTGTGACACGTGACATACGAATTGAACTAAATGGTACAGTATCTCAATCTAAATACATCGTGTTCGTGTTATTATCTTTCCAAGTACGCGCATTTGTTCGTCGCCCCCGATCCCGGCCAATATCTCCTCCAACATTTTCCACTTTGTTGGCCAGTGCATCCAGTATCTTCGCCATCTTGGGATGAACACCGCGTGGATTCTCCATCGCTGCAATGACTTCGCCGATGCACTCTTTGAAGTGAATTATCCGGGCCGCCGAAAAGTGGACCTAATGGTAAGTTAGAAAATGGGCCGGTGGAGGTAATCGTAATATACATACTCGGTCGGCACCATTCTCGTCATCTGAATCAAACTCCTCCCCTGCGCCACCAATACCGCACTCAGAGTTTGTCGGCCCGCTAGTGGAAATCTGCTCCAAGCCCCCGGTCCTCGCAACATGGTCATCAGCATCGTCACCAGAGTCTGCCACGTCGCGCTGTGTTTCAGAGGCTTGAGAAGATGTGGAAGTAACAGCTTTCGCGACCGGGCTACTACCGCGCAGCCCAAGAACGAGGACGCTGATATCTCCCTCGTCTTCCTTGTCGGGTTCCTGGGCGTTGACTCCCACGATGGAATAGTAGGGTGGGTAATGATTGCGACACATGTCCAGAAAGAAGTGCAGATCGGTACGGGGCCGATCATCGAGTAACTTGTTCGCTTCTCTGACCAAGTGCTTGCAAATTAAGAACCGATTCTTTCGATATGCCGGGCAGGGGCACACCCAATTCTTGATGTCGGTCACGTATGTGCCACGGTCCCAATGTTCTTCTTCCTCCAGCTGCCGCAAGTGCTCCTCACGGCCCTTGGTATTTCGAGGCATCTTGAGCCACTTCAACTGTTTTTCAATAAGTCGCTGTTCGTCGGGGCGACTCATGTCCATCCAAGCGACCTTCAAATCTTCCTGCCACCCAGCGAGGGCCTTCGGGCGGCTGACACAACACAATCCCTTGATGTACGTGAGCGTCTGCAGGACTTGAGGGAGCAGGCCGATGATGATGAGGTATAGAACCAGGTCCAGCCGTGGGCGATTGAACTGGGCGAGATCGCGCCGTTTGATATGCTTCCACATGCTCTCGACGATCATTGTCGTTTTGAGACGGGGAATCACATTGCATGCTGCTCGTGCCCAGAGTTTCCATTTCTTCGAACAGTACCAGCGATTCCACATGTACACCCCCACCTGCCCGAGGTTGTTTTTAAAGCAGTACTGATATAGTTCCAGCACGGCTCGCCGATGTATTTCTTCCGCAGATATGAAGCGCTCCTCAGGGTCATTCCGCGGAAAAGACGGATGCTCGTGAAGGTGTGTGCGAAATGTCTCGACAATATGGGAACGAAATTCAGGTGGGCAGAACTCCTCTCGTGTCGCTCCTGTGAGCTTGGGAGGATTTGGGTAGATAGGGTGGCACACGTCGCCGTTCTTCAGGATGAAAACGGGTGGCACACAGGTGGAAGGTGGTGTCGAGCCATCGAGATCTGGCGGCCCGTCTCCATCTTCATCTTCACTCCATCCCGATGAAATTCTGGGCGCCCACGTTGGGTCGATGAAGCTGAATTCCGCATGAGCACGCCGCGGATCATAGTGCGCCGGGGGTCTGTTTTCCGCTAGCCGCTCAGTGACATATTTTATGCCGTGCCAATAGCAAAGCTGGTGCTTCGCGTGCGGGATCTCTGAGCGACTTGCGGTTATCTCGGCGGGCTCCTTGTCGGAAAGGGTAAACATAAGGAGAGGGCACTGACGATTCAAATACTTGAGAACGTCGGACAGCATTCAAATTTTTGCGCCTTCTGGTGCCATGCCATTGGTAGTTGTTGTAAACAAGAAGGTGAAGGGAACAGCCTGGTCGTTGGCTTCCCCGACGAATCCGTACAATTCGTACCCGGCCTCATTGGTCCGCCCTAAAATTCTGGCGAGTACTTCTCTTCTCTCCGGCAGGTGAAACGGGGGACTTACACGTTGAATCCATAGCAAGCTCCTCATTTTTGTCTGCCCACTCGTCGAGGACCTCTTTAAATGCGAATGCGATGCAGTGGACACTGTCTTCTTGATGTATCGCGATCACTTCCATCTCTTTACCATGCATTTTGTCCAGTAACATCTGCGCAGATTTTACTTGATCGTTGTCGAGTGTCCACACACCTTCATTCAATGTGGACCACAACACATATACCTGCTTTTGTGTGACCTCCGTACCAGGATGGTCCTGAAGAACGCGCGTCCAAATCTGGAACAGATTATTCGGTTAGTTTAACTTCAAACATGGATGAGGATGGAATAGCAAACATTAGAGGCAGGTTGGGTCTTCATTTCCTCAACCAGCTTTGCAATATCTTCGGGAACGGAAATATCGACGTAATGGCAGTGCGCGCGATGGTGCTGTATATGGAGTCGGACGGTGTCACAATTGTTCGCATCGGTGGTAACATGAAGGCACCCGTTACACGGGAAACGGTCCATCTTCATACGAGCCCGTCGCTTCTGCGGGTTCTCCACCAGTCGGGCCTTGGTCACCTCCTTCTCGTTTTGAGCACAATAAAAGGTGTAAGTGATGACGGCCGTGGAGCTGCGACTCTCCACTTTCTTCTTGTAGCTGAGCATTTGTTTTTAGACAGGAAAACCAGGCAGAAAGCAGAATATTATGACGTACATGAAGCGGTACTGCGTTGCCTCCCACATAAAAGAAGCAATTTTCTTCGCAGTTTCCTGACCGGTTTCGATTCCCTCGAAGGCTTTGTGAGCGCTTTCCCCCTTCATGTTAATGAAGGCGCCAAGCTCAAAGGCCTGATTTTTGTGTTCAGTGACAAGCGCGACGGTGTCCGACCATTCAAGGTGTGCAAGCCCCTTGGCAGGCTGCACATTGGGACCCCGGCGTGGAGCGGTGGTATCTGTATTGCGGCGTGCCTGTTTCTGAGGGGGATTGCCTTCGGGATCTTCTTTAAGGTCGCTGTCGCCCGCTGATCTTTTGTTGGCCCATCTGAGACTCTCTTTCTCGCTACATGCGTAACATATTGTGGTATGTTCGAGGTTGCGCTTCTGGGGAAATGAAGCCTGGGGGCCGCGGTATGGACAACAACGACATTTTATGTCATCTGCCTCTGCCACTTAATTATATGGCAGTTTAGCGTGCCCCCGCAACCCGGACCCGGGCAGGTTATGATTGCAGTTCGAAACAACATTCAAAGGCCTTGAGCAAGGCATCCTTGTAGGCCATAAGACCTGGAAAGATCTACAGAATGCATGATCTCATAACGCACAAGAGCGTGCCGGTGGCGCTCATCGCCCACTGGCACTTCGTTTCAGAGGCTCGTCAAACCTTAATGAATGAGCGGTGAGTCTATTAGATGGGCGCTGTCCCACGTTATGCGGCAATGTCGGCACTTGCGGTAAAGCTGTGTTGCCGGATGTTCTCACTGAGGGAGCGGATCATACCCATCAACCCGTGAGCAGGCGGGAACTGAATTGGGGCTGCAAAGTCTGGCAGAGCTTAAAAAGCTTCAGACAGTCTTAAATTTATAAAGAGGGAGATACCAGCCAAAAAAATCTCATAATGCATTCGATTTGGTGGGAACCAAATGACCAATCCTCCACCCAAAATGCACTCTGATAATGCATAGTTGTCATAATGCATTGGGTCCTGGTGAATTTTGGCAGGGGAACCAACTGTATGCATTATGAGATAGTCGACTGTACCAATTCTTGATGGCACTGAAATCCTGCCTTCATAGATAAACTAGTGCCTCAGGTCTCCAAGTGCATGGATGAGATGTTGAGAGTGTCAGAGTTCCTTGCTTGAGCTTTGCTTGGCCCATCAGTGTGTCTAGAAGCCTCTTAGACCTCTATAGACCTCTAATATGTGTCCAGAAAAACTATATGCCCACTGTGACCCAAACCAAACCTGTTTTTGAGTCCAATCAAGACTGTGGGAATATCGGAGATAATGCCGACAAGCGGCTCGCACGGCGGACTTCGGATGGGCTCGGCATCTGCCTGGCAGTATGGTAATGTGTTCTACTAAGGTAGGGCTCATTCATAAGGAACCGACCCGCTCCCCGGTTGAGCAGGGACGCCCAGGCCCCGCCCCCCGTGTTTGGCCCCGACTTCCATGAAGGAGGGCGCGACCGGTTTAGCTCACAACAATTTGACTGAAATGATGGTGAACTCCGAGTCCAATCTGTCCCTGCTTCCCCATATTAATGTCGCCGATTTTCCAGTCGACATTCCAGTTTTTCTCAAGCGTAAGTCCTCCAAACCATTGACCCGTTCAACACTGATAATCCGTATGTATGAGTTTGAGGTCACATTTCCCCAGAGACCTTTGAGATTTTCAGCAACGGCAGCAATCAAAATGTTTAAAGTTAAACCCGTTAATGCATCGTACAAGGCGTCGTCCTAATCACTGTTAGCTCAGCCAGATGTCCAAAAGAGTTTGTTTTCTTACCTGGTCCAGAGCGGGTGGGCTTTGGAGTCTGCCAGACTGCCACAGCTCTGACGGACCCGGGTTGGGACCGGGTTAATTAGTGCTGCCAAGACAATAGCTGGACCCAGGTACTCCACTGCGTAGTCCAAGTGTTGCGCAGTGCTTCGAACAGCCTCGTACTTGGAAAATATTTTGAAGAGATCTAACACCCAGGGGTGGTCTCACCTTGCAGGCTTTCGGCGCCGGCACATCTGGAAGGAAAACAACGCGTCAGCGACATGACTCCCCACTCAACCAACATAAATCCTCAAGTCCGATCGACATCCCCCCAAGCGAACCTCGCGTGGACGACACGTCGGCGATCCGACGGTTTGCTTTCCACGGAGATTCTCTGGGCGCCTGGCTAACATGCTACGTTTTAGATAAGGGGACCCGATTGGAGGCGATGCTGATCAGCGATGTCATTCACATTTGCACGTGCTCCAAGCGGCCTAGCCTAGGACTTGAGCTCGAGCCTCGAATCCACCGATTACTGAGTATTATATATTATTATACTGGGATACACACCGGATCGCGAGGCCATCCATAGGCGGTGCCATCTATGCGCCTCGGATATCCAAGTCGATGCGGTGCACACCGGTGCGACTCAAAAAACGTAGGACGGCCTCGAAGTCCTCCCCGACTATCAACAGGGGCGTTGATGGAGGGGAAAAATAATGAGATGGCTGAGGTTGGGAAATGTGTATCGTGGCTGGTACAAATGCACGAAATGGTCGGCATGGTCGTGAGTTCATCAATTTGGCCAGCGCCACGAGGGCGCGTTGTGAAAGCCCGGGGGAGACAGGGGCCGAGCTGAGAAATCGGACGCCTTGGGAATGTGGGGAATGCCTGGGTGTGGTGGGGGCGTGGATGAAATGGCCGGACGAGGAGGTGCGAGCGTCGTGCTGAAAGGCAAGTGACAGTGTTGACGTATCTGTCAGTCTGTTTGTTAACGTTAGTATCCCGTGATCTGACGCGTCGCGGACTGCCAACCAGATATGTACAACCTCAAGATATACTGTGTTTCTTTTCTCTTCTTTTTGTGAATTATATACCATAGCAAGCAGGAAGAAGAAGTTTTTAAAATTATCCCTCCCAATTGTTCCAATGTCTCAGGAAATCACAAGGGATACAAAGATCGTGCCAATGCGGTCGTTAATACATCGCCTTCAATTCTACTCATTCATTTGATCTCCACTAATTATCTGCGAGCGAATGATCCTACAACTTCCCCCCGGATACCATGTCCCTAAACATCGCAATCGTCTTCTCCAATAGTTTACCAATCCTGGCATTCTCTTCTTCCGGGGTCGGCTTAGGCTTACTTGCAGGAAGCTCTGTGACCAGACAGATAGAAAGATCAGTACCTAACGCAATTAAAAACCGTGAAATGCCACGGGACGCACCACGGTTGGCAAAAGAGAACATCAACAGCAGCTCACCGGCAGCTCCGCGGGACATCACAGTCACAATGCGCAGCCCATTGCTCACTTCGTGGTACCTCTGCCGCCCCGCAAGATCAACGACACAAGCGGTGACCATGGACCGCAGGACGTACAATAGTCGAAGGGTGCGCCTGAACAGTCTCCGTCCGGTCCTCGTTTTCCACTGTGAGCTCTTGCACGATCTGAAAATTATGCGTGAATCACATCAAGGCTGCATTTGAACGACTGGACACACCTTGCTGCCGCCGTCGGTGATCATCTTGCTCGCAGGCACATTCGGTAAGAACAGCTGGAGCCCATAGGTAAGTAAATAGACAACCTTAGGAATGCTGGGAGACGCACGGCGGGGTTGCGCGCTCGATATTCGAGGCCTCGCCACAGGTGTTTCTCGGTGAGGACGGGTTGGGCGTTAGGAGGGTTAACGGGGCGGGTAGCTGCGAATGCGGAGGACATTTCAGCAAGAACGACTTGACTGACGTTCACACAAGAAATCTGCCTTTTTATCTTGAACGCCCTTGAGGACGTGGGCCCATTGACAAGACGTTGTTCCGAATTCGATCTTTACTAATGTTCCAGTGACAAATATTTCTCTCATAACGAGGTTATGGGAACACGTAGTTTATCCATTGAACCGGAGCTGCCAACCCAAGACATTGTTCCGAATTTGATCTTTACTAATGTTCCAGTGACAAATATTTCTCTCATAACGAGGTTATGGGAACAGGATAATTCTAATGGGCAACCCGGTCTCTCAGAGAAACCCCACAGATCAAGGAAATCTTTGCGAAGTCTAATGAGAAGCCCTCCGAACTTTCGGCGCAGCCTTCGGAGTTTAAAAAGGTTCATGTAGCCCATGGCGGTCCCAATTCTTCACCGGTTGATCTGAAATAAATTGTATGAGTCTATTAGTATTTTTGTAGGAGTTCATTATGTTTATTCTTGGGCTTCGAGCCGTTGGACATACCCAAGGAGCGAAAGTTCAATTTGATGGCATCAAAGTGCGCTGGGTTCAACGTCCGAACACTTACACCTCTCTGTAGGCTGGTCTAAAAAATATGATGTCTCTCTGGGCGATAGCTAAAACATATTTAAGCATAATATATCATGCCGAGGACGTCTAGCTCGGTATTCGACTTGGGCAGCTCTTGCCATTAGAAAATGATGTTGGTTGGTGCCTGCACCTCATGAGGGCTTTCGCACTCAATTAAACATCCCAGCGGACCTTGTACTACTTCCAGGTCGTGTATTTCATTTAAATCACCCTAATAATCGAACACCCAATCAAGATACACAGTAAGGTTGAGTTTTCATCGAATAAACATTTCCTTTTCGAGGAACACTTCAGCTCGGCACCGGCAAGGGAAACCCCGAGAAACCGGGCTTCCTAATAACACACTCTTTTTGGAAGGGTTTCTCTGGGAAGCCAGGTTTCCCATTAGAATTATCCATGGGAACACGTAGTTTAACGGCCACTTCCAACACTCCCTTTAGTGTTGGAAGTGGCTGTTAAACTACGTGTTCCCATAACCTCGTTATGAGAGAAATATTTGTCACTGGAACATTCCCTTTTGGGTCGGCAGCCCCGGGCCCGGTTAAACGGATAAACTATGTGTTCCCAAAACCTCGTTATTGCTGAACCTTTAGGTTTGGCTACCCAGGGGGAACTTGGGTTTCGGCCAATTTTGCTACATGTACAAACAAAAATTTAGTCATGCAACATTGGTCATCGCGAAAATAAATTTGAAAGAAAATAGGACAAGACGTAGAAATAAATCAAAGTACTAGGTCATGTTTTTCAACTTCTTACCGACCTGAATCCCCCGGTGCAAGCCCATTTCTTCCCATGGAACCAAAGACATTCTCCAAGTTCGATTTTCTGTTATTAGTCATTTATGCTTCATGTTCAGAATGGTATCCGCTGATAGTGACAGTCAGATCCCCGAGATCAATTCTGATCTTGCCAGTGCACACATCTTTGCTCCGGCTTTGCTTCCTCCACCATGTCCTCTCTGGCTACGTTCTGTGATGTGCTCGTATCTGCTGAGTTTGATGACCATTCCGCAACCTGCTGTGTTTCTCTAGACTGGGTGGTCAATTCTGGGCTCTGTACACACAATTCTCGAATCTCTGGGCTCCTGACTCTTCCGTGCGATGTTGGTGTCATGTCGATGGTCTTGAACAATGTTCCTGTGACTGTTTCTCTGGCTTCTGACCTGGTCCTTGGCTTGGACTGGCTCAACTTTGTGCGGTCCTCTGTACCTGACCTTGTAGTGCATCTGGGTTCTGGTGTGTCACTTGATGTTCGACGCCCCCCCATTTCGGCCATGGGCACAATGGAATCAGGACCACCATCGTCGTCCACAGGTGTGTTGTAACCTCTTTCTAGCATTATTCTGGATTTAATAATCTACTCCTAGCTGCACCACCTGTTGTTGGCGCTGTTACGCAGGTGTTCCGAGGAGGCACCAGCGTGGACCATTCCTCGTCCTCCCCATCAGTGTCCTCCGGCGGGCCTGGTGTGGTATCTACCCCCTCCCTCATCGATGCCCCGTACGCGAGGTATCGGTGTTGTAGCTGCACGTGTGCTCGCAGCCCGGTCGGCCCATACGTGGGGTGACCAAACATCTCGTACGCAAGGTGCTTAGTGCTGGGTCTGGATCATTTAATATGTCGTATTATACGAGGGTGCGCAGCGGCCTCGATGTCTGGAATAGAGGGCTTGTATAATACATAAAATACCGGTGCCGCTGGCCCGAAATTTTTGGTGTATTTAATGTATAATACCTGTATTTAACGCTGTATTTAATGTATTTAATACACCTACCAGTCCGCCGCATCCCATTCAGCGTCCGCTGCGGTCCATTTGACGCTGGATTCTTTGGCAGGTTTCGTTGCCGGCTGTGAAGTCGTCTGCTCCGGTTGCCCTTGGTCGGGGGCAAACCGCTGCATCAAATTTGGGGCTTTCAAATCAATGTAGGCTTCGATCTCCAGAGTGGGAAGGTTGGCACGACGAATGACGAGGGGAGGAGGGGCTGTATCAGTGTCGTCCTCGCCTTCCTCCATTGCCTCGAGGTCACTGATTCCGTATGGATCCGGGTGGTGGAAGAGAGTGTCCTCATCAATCACCTGATTATCGACTGAATCCGCATTGAGGAGATCTTGCAATGTCGGAATACCAGGGACCACGGGATCCGACGGCTTGCGGTTGGGAGTTGGAAGTTCCAATCGAACCTTCTGGCAGTGTCGCTGGGCTTCGGGAGAGCCGAATCCGTACCGCCAATATTGATTAAGCTGGGTAAGCCGCACAAGATTCTCGGGACCCAGATTGTTCCGTTTAGCTGTGCTCATGGCAGTGAGCCGCAAGGCTGTACGTCCGTCGGGCATTTCGCTTGGAACGACACTGAAAACCTTGATACCGAGACGCTAGACAAATATTAGTCAAAATGACGAACTCAAATCGAACCACGCACTGCCAATATGTATGAGTTACTGTCCTTTGACAGCGACTTCCACCAACCAAGTCGCAACGACAGATCAGCACACGGTAGATCGAAAGGTGCCTCCCGATACATGTACACTGGGATCAAGTCAGTTCTCACCCGAAACGAAGTTGAATAAATGCGCGCACATGTGAGCTGGTTCACGAGAATGTCTCCTTCTGATGAATCACCTCTTTGCTCGCGTTTTTGTTCATTTTGAAGCATCGCTCGAGCGCTGGTAATGAGATAGGCAACCAGAGGAGAAGCGGTTTGTTTCTTGAAATGTTGGCGTGCGGGAAGCCCAAGCCTCAAGGCACCATCACGATAATACACTGTAAGAGAGTTCAGTGGCGATTAGCAGGGACAGACTGAACATGTGTACCGGGATCCAGAAGGTAGGATAAAATGAACATTCCAGGCGTACAATCATTCATGAAAATGGCAAACCGACGGTTGTAGCAATCAAATGTCTCTTGATGGTACTTGTTAATCGGGTCACCTATGTGGACGTCAACGGGGAGTACACCTTTGATGATGACACGTGCCTGGTTTAATGAATACCTCTTGGAATCCGATCGCGATGCCAATCCAGATGTTGAAAACATCTGAACACGTCACCTGACTGCTCTCCAACGTCTTCAGGCCACGTGCAATGGGTTTGAGAAGCATATTGATGTTGTATAGGTGGAGACGAAACGTGAGTTGTGCCGGCGAGTCATTAATAAAATATTGCTGGAGAGGCTTCGTCTGGCAAATGGTTAGTTCACATTGCTTTGAAGGACGAAGGATTGAATAAAAGCAATGAAACTCACGGCCTTCGTGTCAAATTTGATCAGGCGGTCTGAAAAACATGTTCCCATTGCCGTGAGGCAGCGGCTCACACTGCTTGCTTGATCCACGAACGTAGAGAAGCGAGTCGCACCAAAGGAAACAAGACCACGCCGGTCATCCTGCTCTTTCAACTTGTCCCAGAGGTGCTTCTTGCCATAATTACTGTGGGAGAAGAAGGTCGTTATCGCGGAGACAATTTTCATTATCTGTGTACATGTATGTCAAACTGTACCACACGGCAAAGAGGAAAACTTACTGCAGCGAAGCCCCGAATTTTTGGATGCTTCTTCGAGCCGAGCATGATCTCTTTCGCAAGTAGATTGAGTTGATGGCAGGGGTCGGGACAATTCAGAATCCACGGAAAGGCGTCGCAGATGAGGGTACAGCATTTTTTCACATTACCCGTCGTGTCTGAGACAATCATTGAAAATCGTACGGCTGCATAGAGAAGGAGAATCTGGGATTCTATAAGCAAAAATTCGACAGCCAGGCATTCGGTGAACTCACCTGCTTGAGATTTTCAAAGATGGTCTCGCTCGTCGTGGATAAACCCATTAAAATGATTCCGGCGACCATATAGGACATGCGGGTGGACGTGGTGACGTGAACAGTGTATATCTCGTCACTGCGACGACTAGACCACCCGTCAAACGATAAAGTGAGATGAATGAAGCTTTCCAGTAGTGTCTTGAGCTGAAGCATTGCGTTCTCCGCCTCTTTCACAAGGTTGTACGTAATAAAGCTGGAGCGATCGGGGACGGAGTAGCTCGGACACCTTGTAAACGAATCAGAACATGAAAATACAAAAAGGACGATGGAAAGAGATACATTGCATTGCAGAAATCAATAAAAAAACCGTTGTCCAGGAGTGAAAATGCAAGTGCACAGCACACAATGAGTCTGAGCAAGAGGTAGTCGATAGCAGACTGTTGAACGGCCGTAATAGATTCTCCCCACGATGCGCCAAGAGTCCGTTGCGTTGGAGCTGCCTTTTGAGAGGATTCGGCCTCAGATGGGAGCGCGACAGTGATACCGGGGATAGGTTCACGTCCCTCGGCGGGATTTTCGATTTTTCATTTCTTGGTATGAAGAGCTGGTGCCGGAGCGTTGCCGGATGCAACGCTCTCTGAAGAAGGATCAATACTCTTCTTGAACCTGTCCCAAGTAGCTGGAAAGTCCCTCTGAAGAGCCTGTCATGCGGTCAGTTCTGGACAATAAGAACAGTGCAATAAATACCTTGCAGCCAAGCATATGCACCGAATTACGACCTCGCGTGTTATTGCGAACAGGATTGTCGCACCCGAGGCAGTAGTACACTGGCTTCATGACTTTATTGCTGTTTGGCGACTCGCGTTCGATGAAAACAGAGGCCATTATGTCGTCGAAGGTGTGTCCGAATCCCTTCTTTTCTTTGCTGTGCTGATTACCATTGTTCTTGCGCTCAGCGCGCTCACGGGCACGGTCCGCATGATCCTCAGTTAAAGAGGCATTACAGAGCATCGGCTGGGTCCCGGAGCCGCTAGTTTCGACGCTGTCCATCTCGACATCGGGAAGAGAACCGTCAATAAGCGGCATGGGCGGCTGTATTCAATCAGATGGATAAACAGAGGATAGCAGCACAATTCTCATACCAAGCGGTACTTGGTCCTAGTTTCTTCTTCTCTTCTTCGGCTCCCAAAGCAGACCAATATACCGTCCATGCCTGAGCCTCCTTCGAGCTGTGATCAGGCCCGAAAACAGTGGTCATTGCAGCCTCCGTATGAGGGAAGCCGAAGGTCTCTTCATCCCAGAATCGTTTTGAGGCTGTTTTGAATATCTCATATTGCTCTGAGGTGAGCACCATGAGTCTCTCGTCGTTGGCGGTGTGGTGAGAGAGAAAAAAAGTCGAATAACACGCGCTATTAGCGTATTTGGGCTGCACATGACCGTTAATAGCCGACGGGCCTGACTTCCGAGTCGCTCCGACTGTGCACCAATTTGGGCCCCTGAATCGGCCTCAGAATTTCTCTACGAACCTGTGAAGCCTCCTGAGCCATTGCCGTTATCCGTCGAGGGGTTTGGGCATTAAATACACATTAAATACACGGCCCTCGGCGGCCTTCAGGTATTTAATGTTTTATACCCTGTATTATACCGCTTGTATAATACGATCATTTTATACAGCCTTTCAGACCCAGCACCTTAGGTGCTGCATCCCGTATGCGGGGTGTTCAAAATCATAATGACGATATAATGCCTGTTGATCCTCCCTATGAAATTTACCCCCACCCGCTTGCAACGTACCATGACGACCCTTTTGGCTCCTCACTGTGAATGAAAAAATTTGTGTTGTACGATTTCTTGTTGATGATCAGCGAGTTCCTGTGCTCATATTGAGGGAGATGGCTGCTCGTCATGTGCAATTATCTGCAAGAGAGTCTGGTGCGACGCGAAAAAGTGTAGACATGTTGCGCACCGAATTTCTTGCCCATCGCTGTGCAGAAGCTTGTTTAGTTCTGAAGTCCGAAGCTACGCTTGCCGGCCTGAATCCAAGAAGTCTTTTGCCCGGTGAGCTCCAACAGTGTGAATTAAACCTTGGCCTTCGATCCAACCCTCTGAAAAGAAAGTCTACGGCCTTGGACGGCAATGTTTGTAAGTGTCCTCGTACATCTGTTGAGACTGGGACTCCCTTTCCCATCATACTGGTTCAGGATGAGAAGAATCAGATTGTTCGCGAGTTTCGCCAAGGTACTGATAATGCATTGATGAAGCAGTATGAATGTTTTTTCTGTGGTAAATTTGAGAAGGCCAGTCGTACCAAAATGAGGGCTGAAAATGAGCTTGATATCTCACTGTTGAATAGAGTGGTCGCAGAACTTCGCGTAATATCTCGTCAACCTAGAATTGAAACATTCAGCAATTCTTCCCTGGTCAACGGTTCATATGTACTGTGCCATCTCTGCAATTCTGCTGTCAGCAAAAAAAACTTTTCATTTGATTCCTTTACGCAGTTATGCAAATGGTCTTTGGATAGGAGAAGTTCCGGAAGAGCTCAAAGATCTCACATTTCTGGAAGAACAGTGTATCGCGCGAGCCCGGGCCACAAGATATATGTATAAGCTCACACTAGGACCCTCAGGTCAACTTGCTGCTTGAGGAAATGTTTGTATATTACCTCAGGACGCAACATCGTTCATATCTGCCATGCCGATTCCATTGTTTAGATTAAGGGACGAGGTCTGTGTGATTCTTGTTGGTTCGCCTGACACCGAGGTCACTCATGATATGCTCAAAAGGTCGCCGCTGCTCGTGCGTCGCGAGAAGATTCGAACTGCTCTGTTTTGGCTGATCGAGAATAATCCACTTTATGAAGACCTTGATAAAGATGCCGTACTTGAGAATTCAGGGGAATACCCAGTGCATGACTGCCCCCTTGTGGTTACGGATTTTCTACACACAAACTCTGCAAATAATCAAGGGGCATCATGTACATCGTATTCAGATCAAGCAAATGCTGAGTTGTTTGAGGGAACCGATAATTTTGAACTTACATCTTCCACACTTGTAGATGTTGATAGTCTTGCCAGCAGAGAAAGCTTGATGCTCTTTGAAAGTTGAAGAGACAAGAAGCTGGATTTGTCGAGTTTCCATCTGGGAATACACCATTATCAATGTCAAAAAATCCTCGGGGATTTGGTTGGCTATGGCCCACTCTCTTTCCGTACGGCGTTGGAATTGTAGACAACAACGTCAGAATTTTGCCTGAGATTCCCTTTCATCAAGTTGATACCTCACCGCATGTGCAACATTTATTGGGTATGAGAGATCCACGGTTTCAGGTTCACAAGTCCTTCATTTTTGTCATGAGCAACATCATTCAGCGATGTCAGTCATCATTGAGAGCTCACCTCGTTCAGAGCTCGCCTCGCAACGAATTGATCATGGTTTCCGGTGGTGCAAGACTTAATGCAAAAAATTGACACTGAATGCATGGATACCTACCAGGCTAAGCTTGAGAAAAATCCGTTCGCAAAGCCTGAAAGTGAAGGGGAGAAGGTGGCAGCAAAGGTTATGAGATACATCAGCTATGTCTCAGATCATATCCCTGGTTCAGTGGGAGACGTGAACAGCATGAAGCAGCAGATGCACAGTAAGATTATATGCGACGGCTTACCCCATTTCTTTGCTACAGTCAACCCCGCAGACTCTCATAATCCGATTGCACAAGTCTTAGCTGGACGGGACATTGACCTGGACAAGATTTTCCACGCACTGGATGGTACAAAGGAACCAAGTATCCGTGCTAAAACACTAGCTGAAAATCGGGTAGCTGGTGCTGAGTTCTTCCACCTAATGGTAACAAAGTTTTTTGAAATAATTATGGGCACAAAGCGGGCTTCAAAAATTGGTATTCTCGGCAAGGTCAAAGGGTGGTATGCAGTTGTTGAGGCGCAGATAGGTGGTTCACTCCACCTCCATTTGCTGATATGGATCGAAGGGGCTCCTGCTTCACCTTTAGATATGAAAGAACAGATGAATTCAGATGCCGAGTTCAGACAGAAACTGACTGCATGGTATGACAATATCATTTCCCAGAGTTTTCCGAAAGATACAGTCCTGTATGTTGCAACTGCAGGTGCTCCGAAGCAAGTCCCTGTTCTCACTCGCCCATTAGATCCTGAATCTCCCGGATATGCACAGAAAAGAGACCAACACCACCGAGATCTGTGTGAGAGTACTGGCCTAGTGTACGGTCATAATGCAACGTGCTTCAAGCATATCCCGCGCCGCATACATTCTCTCATCGATCCAGATAATGATTCAGGGTTTGAACTCCCTCATCCTCTTGTTGCAGAGACACATTTCGACGATGATGATGATCTTGTGATACGATGTGAAAACAGACATCTAAATGGCCACAATCCAACAGCTACACTTTGTCTTGGATGTAATACTGACCTCAAGCAAACAGCATCCGGTTCTGTTGCAATGGCCATTGTTGAATATATGGGCAATTACACCATCAAGCTGCAGTTGGACACTGCAATTGTATTTTCCGCTCTCTGTGCTTCGATCAAAGCTCTGCAAAATAAGCCTCCTCAGGATGTGGATGGACAGATTGACAAGTCTGAAATGACCCGGTTGATGATGGTTAAAACAACAAATACCTTGGTTGGCAAACGAGAGTTGACGGGCCAACAAATGGCCAGCCTTCTACTTGGTAGGAAGAACAATTACACGTCAGACAAATAGCAGGAGCACTGGTGGTCTTCTATGCTCAGAGATCTTGCACGCGATGTTTTCACTGTTGAGCTTGTGGATCGTCCTGAGGTACCAGAAACCAGAGAAGAGCTTGAAGGTGGAGCGCAGGATACAGATGAAGCCCAACGGATGATCATCCCAGACAATGAGGACAATGGAATGGTGTTACTCGCATCAGAAAACCTCAATCGAGCTCCTGGAACTGAGAACGATGCCCGAGAGAAGAGATATTCAAACTTGTTCAGTGACATGTTCTACCAGCCGTCTGAGCTTGATTCGATGTGTGTCTGGGATATTCTGAGAAACTACGTCAAAGAGAAGAAGCCCAAGTCAAAGACTCAGTGAAATATATACCTACAGTTCAAGCAAGGTCATCCCCAGTACACCACACACTGCCTAAAAAAATTAGATACACACGTGATTCCTGTTTTAATGGGTTACTGTATCCCTCGGAATGACTCTGACAACGACCGAACTAAGTACGCTGTAGTCATTCTCACGTTGTTCAAGCCGTGGTCAGACACAAAAACATCTCCTCTTAAATCCCCAGACATACCTTGGCTAGATGTGTTTAATGACTTCAAGCTGTCCATGTCGCCCGAACATGCGAGAATCGTGCTCAACATGCAGCTCTTGTATCAGACTCAAGACACCAAGTTTCACTTTGCAGCAAAACGTAGTAAGTGGCTGGCTGCATTAACGAGAATGGCAAAAGATGCAGGGATTGCGGGAGATGGTGAGGGCGACATGGAATATGATCCTGTATGGGAAAATGCAATGCAAACCACAGTTGATCAAGATGAATTGGACACAGACAATACAGGATTAACAAGAGACACCAGAGCAACCCGAGATGCACAGCAGAATATTCTACAGGTGAGTAATGTTGGCTTTTATTCTGTGCAAAATCCCCCAAGCAGTGAGACATGTGCCAAGTTCGGACAGAGATCGCGGCTCGGAGATGAAGAGGACATTTTCAGAGCAAGTGTTGCTGCCAAAGATCTTTTGAAGGAAAAGGATTTGCTCATTAAACATCGCCTGAAAGCTGCAGAGAAAGGAGGAGAACAGAATGGGCATTTTGATCGAATATCTGAGAGGATACTGCATGCTCTTTGCACAGCGTTGGCAGAGGAATCAGAGAGAGCACGTGAATTATATGAGAAACACCATATCGACAACTCTGACTCTGAATCACACTCACGTTGGAACTCCCCACTTCCATACCAGCAACTATGTCTTGCACTGATCATCAAACACACGTTGAATGACGAACAAACTCGTGCATTCCTGCTGTTGGCTGATAAAATTGGTCGTGAACTAGAGAGTGGCCGTAAAGAACCACCTATATCCCTTCTCTGTACTGGGCCTGGTGGGACAGGGAAGTCAGTGATTTTTGGAGCCTGGAAAGAGTTCTACGAGATCACTGGTGGTTGCATATCCGCACCGAGTCGTACTCAAACCCATTACAATTCACTTTTGCCTCCCAAACTCGGAGAAGACCTATAGCGCAACCCGTTCCCAGCTCCCACTCATTCCTGCCTTTGCCTTCACCTCACACAACGCCCAGGGCCGCTCACTCGATGTATGCTGCATCGATCTGGCGAGCTGTCCGACGATTCAGAGTGCATATGTCATGCTGTCGCGTGTACGATCACTCCACGGACTCTGTATTCTTCGTCCTTTTAGGCTGGACCGCATACAGAACCATATCTCGCAAGAACTGCGAGAAGAACTGAAATGTACCGAGATCAAGGCCGAGAAAACCAAAGTGTATTCTCGCGAGCAGTTGCCGTGGTTCTACAGTGTGGTTCCAGAGGGACGGGTCGAGCTCTTGAGTCAGCCAGACACCAGTTTACTCGAAGGGTTCAATTTTGACATTGTAATGGCATGACTGACGGGTACGAGTTTATTCACACTGTTTAAATATACAAACTAATCCACTGTCAGTTTATGCATCGAGTGCCACCAGTAACAGAGGCTCACTTTGCGCTGCCTACTTATGAATCCCCACACATTTGCAATCCCATGCTGCGTCATGGTCTCCCAGTCTGCATGCAGGCAGACATGCCCATCCCACATTGGATCCCAACCCATCTTTCCAGCGCTCATACTGTAAGTACTTGTAGGGAGGCAACCGTCACGGTCACGGCAGGAGTGGTTGCGTTGCCGAAATCAAGGCGGGTCACGGTCACGATGAGGTCTGTTGCTTTGCTCGGAAACCGTGACATGCAAAAATAATTGAAAATTTGTTGAAATATGCTTGAATACCCACTGAAAAATATACAAGTCAATTATTGCACAGACCTTACTCATAAATCAGCTTTAATTTCCCTCTAAAGCAGAGATCTGACCCAAGTTTGAATTTTTTGGTTGCCGAATTTTCAACAGTCACGGTCAAAATTGTGGTGGTTGCGTTGCCCAAATCTATTTTGCATGTCACGGCAACTTGGGTGGTTGCCTCCCTACAAGTACTTACAGTAATTACCCCACCTCCAGAGCCATAGGATCGCACGGAAATGTACTCACCGAATTACGATGAGCGAAAGCAGCGCCCAGCCCAGCTGCCTCTGCTCCACCATTCCCAGTGTTTAGTCCGGGCCATGTAGTAGCATAGGTAGTCATCTTTTTTGAATTACAATCCTCAAACGACAATGAGAGCTGGTAGAGGCAAGTACATTGTGGCCGTCGTAGCAGAGAAGAGGCCATCACTCTCTGTCACAAGAATGTCACTTGTTCGCACCGGCACGCCCCGCAAGTGCAACCCAAAGCTGTAGAGCCTGCCAGCCTGGATTTTGCTCTTATTTGTGATTCTCGCTTAGAAGGACCTGTTTTCTGCCATTATTAATTAGGAAACAATGATAGATAATATTCGACTTTGAGGCTAATATTATTAGCCTTAATTTTAGTGAATTCAACTGTGTCCCAGCCCATGGCTGTGAGCTCTAGAAAACCAATTGGTGCAACAGTTTAGACAGTCATCTAGTGGGTATCATAATCTACAGTGGCCCAAGTGGAGCCCCCCATCTTTTGTGAATTTATTCAAACCGACGCTCCATAGCAGTTTGGCCAGAGTAACCAGCCCGGACCCGGCCCGAAATTGCACATCACAATCTAAACGGCCTATCAAACAAAACTGTCTCAAGCTCTTCAAATTTTTCCACATCTCTGGTGAGACCTGAACCTAAAGGTTCAGCACCCGCCATGAAGAGACCCAATCCCAAGTCATGAGAGAAATATTTGTCACTGGAACATTAGTAAAGATCGAACACGATAAAAATCAACCCCGTCTTGTCAATGGGCCAACGGTCAACAGTTAACGGCCACTTCCAACACTCCCTTTTTGGTCGGCAGCTCCGGTTAAATGGATAAACTACGTGTTCCCATAACCTTGTTATGAGAGAAATATTTGTCACTGGAACATTAGTAAAGATCGAATTCGGAACAACACCTTGTCAATGGGCCCATCCTCAAGGTTCGGCGGCGAGACTTGCACAGAGAGGACTAGTAGGGCGGGGTTAGGGGAGGGTATCACCCCGCAGTACGTTCGAGACCGTGGCATTCTCGCCTATCTGCACAATTTTTGCGCTGCAGTGCGAATTGTCGAATACTTTGCTATCATGCTTCACCTGCGTGTCTTTGACGCGGCCGCCTACCCCCCGGATCGTCCGCCGTCGTTCCACGACCCGCATCCCCCTCCACGACTGCTCGATCAGTATGCTCCCATACCGCGTTCGTTCTGCGATCTTCTCCTGGACGGTTCCGTTGACGTCTTCCTCCATAGTGTTGGCCTCGCCCGCCGGATAGCGCTGTTTTAGAAGAACGCGATGCAGCACGCTGTCGTCAAATTCCATGCCTCAGGCCTCAGTGCTGCAAGGGAGGGCGAGGTGAGTCTTACTCCCCTTTCTCCTTCTCCCTCCCCGGTCCTCTCCCCCTTCCCACTCCCCTTCCCTGCGGATGCACCACCTCCATCGCTCTCCCTCCGCCCCTCCTCTCCACCGGACGCACGCACACTCACAGGTCCCACGATGTCGGAGCAGCGCCACAGGTTGCGCCGAGTGGGTGTTAGGGTGAGTTATATCCCTCGGGCATTCCCCTTCCATCCCTTTCCCCTCCTACACCAGCTTCTTGCTTTTTTTTCGCCCTTCGTTCTCCTCGCGTCCCGTTGCCCCTTGTCCTCACCTTTATCTTCGCTGGATGCTGACCGTACTCTTTCATAGAATCTGCGTGTATCATTGTCCGACACCCACGATGTCGTATCCGATGCCCGCGATGTCGTGTCCGACACCACGCCTCCCGGCTGCGCCCTGCGCCTTGCTCCCCGATAGATGTACCAGCGCTGGCACATAGCCTCTGAGCGTCACGCTGAACGTTGACCCTCCACACTAGCAGTTCAGTTATGATTTTGCTTATCGACCTGTGGTTCTGCGATTCCTCTCTGTACGGGTATCAAGATTTCATCCTGGGTTAGGTCAAGCTGCCTTCATCAGTTATTGGGTCCATCACGTCAAAATTCCACTTTCATTCCCCAGTCTGTAGGAACCTGAACTGAATTTCAGCTTGCCTTATCTCGTCAGGTTCATACCAAATCCTGGATCCCCGTTCCACATCGTGAACATCTATCTCGTTTCTTTTGCCTACCGACAGATAGTCTCCTATAAACATACACTACAATATATATGCTCGTACTTCGCATGTTGTAACCGACAGAAGCTTTGCTGGATTGCCGTTCCTTACAAACTCGACCAACATCTTCCTCGTGCTCGCCTCAATTGCCGTCTTTAAATTTGTCAATGTTAGCTGAGGCACCTCGCAGTTCGAGTGCCCAACTACATCTCCCAAATTGGCCCAGATCCTATTATTCCTTTGAGCTTGGCGGCAACACCGATAGTATGTTCCTTGTTTCTCTAGACCTCGTCCTCCTCTTTCTCCCATTATAAATTCATGACGGCGCTGGAAGTTCACGGAGATTTGATGTTCATTTGATAAATACCAGTGTCTTGTGTCACATACAGCTCTTTGGCCCATAAAGGTATTCACAACCCCCACCTTTATCAGAGTGCCCTAATCTCATCGGACTTGTTGTGCTTCATTCTACCCCAGTAGTTGCAGAACGAGAATATTGAGATGATGATGATAGGCCCTATGGCGCACCTAAGGAGACGCCTATTTCATTACGTAAACCCCCTCTTAGGGGGGTTCTTTTGTAGTACCGAAACCTACCTAAGAGGTCCCAGGCTCCGCGGTGCCTTGAGTAATATTACTAATATAGAAGCCTTCTGCTTTTGGCGGCAAATGTTCGTAGCCTCCTAGGGGGGTCCTATTCCAGCACTCCCAAACAAGCAAGTCTCAGATGCAATGACCATTATGTCTTTGGTAAATTTTGGTCCTCCTTGAACACCATTAGCTTCCAAATAGACCTGCATGGTGGCTTGCATGGTGGCCTCCGTTTTTTGCTTCATTTTGTATAAACCACCCATTTTGTGCATCACATGGGAGTAGAGTCTTATATACCCATGTCTACATGTTAAATTTTATGATTTGCCAGTGACTATGTGTGAAATGAGATTCAACAGCGCCTCTTTTGGTGCCCACCTTTGGCCAAGCTTGGCTTCCAGAAAGCTCCAAAACTCCATGATAAATATTCTCAAGTGCTGATATGCTCTGAAAGGGACCCCAAGCAGTATTTTCTGGCTGCTGGATTCAAAAACAAAACAGTGATAGATCCCCCTCGGAGCCCTCTACAGACCAAATCTTCCACCCAAATGCTGACTGCATTGACTGCAACAACAACAGTGACGTAAATCTCAGTTGTCAGTAATGTTCATGACATCGTAGAGTGGATTGACACCAAAGTACAGTGTTGTAATATTTTCTCGGTGCCCTCTGCTGAACCAAATGTTCCAATTATATGTCTTTGAAACTCAACTGTAAAATATTGTGCTCCCCAATCCTCATTTAGACCCAACCCTCAGACCTGTCTGACAGCTGCTGCAGAACTTCTGCAAGACTTTGTTGCACACCAGGAGCCTTTCGGAGGGCTCCAAGGCCATGCACTTTACTGTCATCCACCTTGCCTCACCTTGTTGGGCACTAGAGATGTCAAATTATATGATGAGAGTGATTTCGATCTTTGTAGGACATCAAGGGATATAATTCCAAGTTATAGATAGGTTTTCTCATCAAAGTGTTCGCAATTTTGGTGGGCACCTGAAGTTGTGTAGGCCTCCTTTCAGGTCAGGATACTGTATTTGGAGACCCAGGAAACCACAATGTAGCCAGTAACAACTGTAGTAATTTGAAACAGACAGTTCCTCCTGTTAAATCCAGTATTCTAGTGGATCTCTTCGGTAGAGATGCCACCAAAAGAGACCGAGGGGGGGTTGACAAATGTTGATGACACATATTGATCAGCCAATCAGATCACGAATAAACATCGTCACAATGTAAAACATTTATTGTGAGCTTGATACTTCATATAATTTCGATATGAGGATATCAAACAGCAGCTGGAAGCAGCCCCCTCCTATATGAGTTGATAGAACTCTTGTATCTGCCCTCTGAAAAAAATATTCTCGGGTGCACAAAAGAGTGCCAAATTCAACCAAGTTCTAGTGTTGAATCCTATATACTTGACTTTAATATCTGCATCAACTTGCCTACAGAAATCCCAACTACTCTTGGTTATTCAATAAGGCTACAGGGCCCCTCTGAAATGTATTTCAATGGCAGTTCATGTTTATTGACTGTGCTACAAGGTCAATTAGAACCTAGAAAGATCGAAATTTGACATATGGTACTCATGAAGGTCTAATTATTCCTACCAATGCATGTAGACTGTGTAGGTATATTAATACAACTAGATTCCATGGTTTGATCCCCCCAAATCCAGTGAAAGAAGCTCACAACACTCAAATCCAGAAATAATGGAGCCCTCCTTCAGGCTCTCATACACACACAATTAAAAAATCGAACACAAACTGTACCATTAAATGTACAACCAATTAAAATATAGAGCTGAAAGGCAATTATGAGAACCTATAAATAGCAAAGTCCATCTCATAGAGTGCAATTATATCCCAGATACTTTCTGACAGAGTTTGAACCTCAAACTGGTGAGTGTATTAGAGTATGCAGGTGTCTCAATGCACCACTCTGATGTGGGAGAAGTTCCCATTTTTTTCTCTTGAACTTTTAAAAAAGCTTGTCAGCTCTGATGCTTGAACATCCTCAGAACTGGAGCCCTCCGAAAGGCTCCTGGTGTGCAACAAAGTCTTGCAGAAGTTCTGCAGCAGCTGTCAGACAGGTCTGAGGGTTGGGTCTAAATGAGGATTGGGGAGCACAATATTTTACAGTTGAGTTTCAAAGACATATAATTGGAACATTTGGTTCAGCAGAGGGCACCGAGAAAATATTACAACACTGTACTTTGGTGTCAATCCACTCTACGATGTCATGAACATTACTGACAACTGAGATTTACGTCACTGTTGTTGTTGCAGTCAATGCAGTCAGCATTTGGGTGGAAGATTTGGTCTGTAGAGGGCTCCGAGGGGGATCTATCACTGTTTTGTTTTTGAATCCAGCAGCCAGAAAATACTGCTTGGGGTCCCTTTCAGAGCATATCAGCACTTGAGAATATTTATCATGGAGTTTTGGAGCTTTCTGGAAGCCAAGCTTGGCCAAAGGTGGGCACCAAAAGAGGCGCTGTTGAATCTCATTTCACACATAGTCACTGGCAAATCATAAAATTTAACATGTAGACATGGGTATATAAGACTCTACTCCCATGTGATGCACAAAATGGGTGGTTTATACAAAATGAAGCAAAAAACGGAGGCCACCATGCAAGCCACCATGCAGGTCTATTTGGAAGCTAATGGTGTTCAAGGAGGACCAAAATTTACCAAAGACATAATGGTCATTGCATCTGAGACTTGCTTGTTTGGGAGTGCTGGAATATGGCAGAATGGACCCCCCTAGGAGGCTACGAACATTTGCCACCAAAAGCAGAAGGCTTCTATATTAGTAATATTACTCAAGGCACCGCGGAGCCTGGGACCTCTTAGGTAGGTTTCGGTACTACAAAAGAACCCCCTAAGAGGGGGTTTACGTAATGAAATAGGCGTCTCCTTAGGTGCTATGGCGAGGGTGATGCGTCTGGAAAATGGCCTTCCGCTTTTCCTGCGCCCCTGTGCAAGTTTTGAACTGGACGTCCTGGAGCAACTTCGTGACCTGCAGCTCAACCACCTGCGGGAGTCGTGGTATTCGGAGCAGCCATGCTGGACTGATGCTGGACTGATCGCTCCCAACTAGTGTTGTCAGGGTCGGGTCGGGCTTGGACTTGAGAATATCCTGAGCCCCACCCAAGCCCTCAGGTGGGGCCCAAGCCCGGGCTTGGATGCAATTTTTTCTTAGCTGTGTGGATGCAAGTATTATAGTTCAAAACACGTTGAATAACATGTTGCTTACTGCCCGTACGCCTCAATGTATTTTTCCGCGGCCAGAAACACTTCTGAACGTCTTTTTGAAGACTTCGGATTCCACCACACAACAGACTCTTGCAATCCATCATGGTCAGCAAAGGGCAAGAAGCTGATCTGTCCTGAACACCTGAGTAAAAACAAGTGCCGATAGCAACAGCATCCCAAACAGTGCTGCAAAATCCACAAGTTCATAAAATCAAAGCACAAGAAACCACGAGTCGTATTTGGAGGTCGCGTGTTCGCTCAATCAGCAAGCTTTCTCCAGTGCGCCCTCTGTGTACACCCCGTCGCTTCTCCTATGCAGCTTCAAGACCCGACCTTGAAAGGTGGGAAATGACCTGCCGCACCGTGCTACTTTATTCACCTTCATGTCGACACTTCGCTCCCGATTTCATGCATGGATGAGGATTCGAGCATCCCGAGTGTTACAGAAAAACCCCGTCTTCATCGTCGGCCGCAGCGAGGTTGACCGCCTTGACATCGCCCGAAGCAGCAAGCGAACCCCGTTTGTTGATGCCGTATCCTATACTGCCGTCGTGGGCACCGCCGCCACCCTCGCCACTGCCTCCGCCGGCTTCAACCTCTGCTTTGCTAACCAAATCCCTTATGCACACCGCCTTCCACACCAACAGCAGCCCCCGCAGCCCCCTTCCACTTGTTTTGGCTGGGTTCTGGGTGTGCGTATTCTTGGGGGCCACGCCGGGATGGACAGCGATCTGGTTCCCCATTCTATTGGGTGTATGCCTGCGAGTTTGTGTTCTGAATGATTGTATTATGAACTGCATTATACATTTTTTCCCCCATTCCATTTTGTTACGCCGCAGGAGCAACTCCTGTGTCAGAAGATATCCAGACAGCGGATAGAAATGTTTCCAGAGCATACCCTGTTCCGCATCGAGTAGCGGCATACCAAGCGTGACCATCTTTGAACGTTTGAACCTGGACATTGAGGTCTGACAAAGCCTCAACATTGAGAGTTGTGCTCCATATAGAATTTCTATTTTCCTCAGCTGGCGAGTAGATATCAACATGAAATAATCAGCAAGGGAGCACTGTGTCCCACAGGAGCCAAAGCGCAACACCATTCATGGTGTTGCAGCCGACGTTGTACACCCACGGCTCCATGCGGCCGTAATGATCATACACCTAGACGAACTGGCCCTCTGTGGGGCTCACTAGCCGCCTCAGACTGCACGTCCCAGACATCATGGGCTCAGTAATCTTCACAATGTGCAACAGCAGCACGCGCTGTCCGGTGTGCTCATGCAGCGTGGAGCGCTCAAAGCGCACGAGCCTGGCACCTGTGGCAGCGCGGTGATGACGTGCTATTTGCTTGCCACTCGCTTCCGAGATACATGTACTAGTGTTGCTGCGGCTTGGCTAGCTGATCAAGCCGAGCCGCAATTAATCCAAGCCTAGCCAGCCATTTCCCATGCGCAATTAAGCCAAGCCTAGCCAGCCGTTTCCCATGCGGCTATAAGTGGCTTGGCTTCGGCTGGAGCCAGCTTTGACCTCGGCTCAGCCACAGCTCCAGGCGGCTCCCCACTATTGTTGGTCACTGCTTACCTCTCCTCTCCTTGCTACTCTACATGCTGCCTGTCGCTCCCCTGGATCATACCTCCTCCTAAAGTACCACATACAACAATTGTCAGCCCAAATCCCATGGCAATAGTGCCACGAGGCAAACTTGTTTGCCCTGTCCTGTGCCCTGTTGTCGCACATCTTCGTGCCACATTGATAGAATACAATGCTGTATTTGATGAAGGAGATGAGGGTATGCAAGCATAAGGTAAGGGGCTTTCCCATCGCTGTGCCAATGTGTCTACTAATGAAATTTTACTACTCTTTCCTGTCTTTTTTCAATCTTTTCTAGAGTTAGGCTCTTGCGTGCGTCGACCAATATTGCTCTGGCTTGAAATGGGGTCCCAACATCATTGAGGTATACCCTGCAGAATCTCAACAATCCGTGCATTAATCTTATCGCTCTTTACTACTGTAACTTTGTGATAATGTAATTTGCTGGAAGTAGTGTTGAGAGCATCGCAAGAGCAGGACTGGCGAAATGTTAGGGACTGGCGAAATGTTAGGGAACCTCATCTCATTTCTAAAAGAAATTGATTGATTGACAATATATATGGTGTGCGCTGTCCTCTTCCGAGTTGTCCCCATCCTCGTCACCCGAGTTGGCCAGCACGCATGTCGCCTTGCGCCCTGTCCCCGCACATGAGTAGCAGGCCCTCTACCCCTCGATGAACATGTTCACAGCCTTGTACATGTTGCCATTGTTGCAGATGTCATCATGCATGCGAGACGTCCACACGCATCGTGATGACGGTCTTGACGAGTGTGCCCTGTGCCAGGATGCCGACGGTGATGGAGAAGAGGATGCTGTGCCGCGGGTCGTGCACGAGCGCCTTGAAGACGCGGTATGTGTTCTCGATGTTTACTGTGAAGGAGGGTGCCTGAGCTGTTTCTCTGTCGCTTGAATGGAGGTTGTCTCAGGGGAGATGGCGATACACTGGATGGTTTGGGAGAGGTAACAGAAGTTGCAGACGCAGGAGCGGTCCCTGGCAAGTGCAGCGCCCCGAGGCCAGAGGTGTCATTGTCGAGCATTTCTGTGGGTGTGAGGGTGACACCGAGCTGGATGCGCTGGAGATGGTGAGGTGTAAGCCGCACCGAATGCCGGAAAAATGACAATATTCCAATCTCGCGCCGCGCACTCATCTGTGTCTTGAAGGTCCTGGTACTCAACGAACATGATGGCCACGCTATCGAACATGTTGCGGTACCTTTTGGGTAGGATCTTCTTCGCCGCCCACGTGTGGTGGTTGGGGCTGTCACCATTCAGGGAAAGCTGCAAGACTGAGCAAAAGATCGATGCGAAAACAGGTTGCACACCTTCCCTCCCCCGTCTTCCCACACTGAATATGTTGCCAAGCCCCTCCATGGATGTCGATGCACCAACAAGTCGACCTCTTGGGTAACACACTGCATGCAATATTGTGTTGTAGGTAGCTGAGACTCCGGCGCTAGCATTGATCCTGTAACATTTTTGGGGCTGGTGACTCTGTCGATGGTGTCAATGGCGCAGCAGATGAGGCAGCTACATGCTGCACTTGGGACTTCAGGACTTCAGGCACCTTAAGGCATGTTCTGGGACGTGCTGGATGGGCAGCGTAGTGGTAGAGAGGTGTAGGAAGAAAAGTACCGGGAAGCCACTGGAAGCCACGGCTGAGCCAAATCCAAGCCGAAAGCCGTGAGAACCAGCCGTTTATAAATGGCTTGGCTCGGCTTAATCGGCGATGGCTTCCGAAGCCATCAAAAGCCGAGCCGAGCCAGCCGTAGCCGAGCCGCGGCAACACTAACATGTACAAATAACACTCACGACCACATGCCAAGATGCATCTAGCAGGCTAGGGCGCTCGGATAAAGCGCGGAAACTTATCTGTGCTCCACCCAGCGAAGAAAACGGTCCCCTTTCTCATTTACAATCATTTATGTACCAATAAGAACTCGTAATAATCATTTTACGATCCATGACTCGGAGCCTGTAAGGTCTTCCAACAGGCAGTGCAGAGTTTTGTCGCGCTTCAAAAGGTATGTAGTAATTCCTTCAAGTTCTCTCTCATTATCTCGCGCTGTGAAGGCTACTGTTGCTAATTAAGTTATGGGACTTTCTGTATGGTCATGACTGCATGCCCTAGACTACTAGCTTTGTAACACATATATGGCATCCTATCGCTACAGCGATATTCTATGCTCTGCAACAAACACTGTGCCCTTCAGCACCACCCGCACAGTGTCAGTGAGAATATACGAAATACAAACGTATGACTGAACATGTCTCTGTGGCCAATGGCTACCCGGGATGACGGCCACCTAGCAGCATTGTTACAACTTTAAATCGAGACCGCAGTTGAGTAGGCACTTGGTGACGATCTGCGACTCCGTTCAGCCACTGTCATAATACAACTTTAACTTCGGCCTGCCTACGAGTAGCGAAAAAAATGGCATGGATAATTGGTCAGGGGAATATAATACATACGAACAAGTGGGACAGGCAAACTAGGCTGACGTATGTTCGTGATAGTAATGCAGTCCGCAGAGCCACATCCAGTCATAACCATGTTGGTTGTATTTCTGGTTTCTCACTGAGGTCTCGGTCTAGACCGCACCGAAGGGCACAGTGTCAGTTTCAGAGCATAGAATATCAATGTACCGATAGGATTTCATAAATGTTTTACAAAGGTAGAGCATCGCGACCAGAGAGAACCGGAGAAGAAGAAAGTCCCATAACTTAATTAGTAACAGTAGCCTGCATAAGCTCAAAATCAGAGATGCATGAAACTGCAGCGCGCTTGAGACATACCTTTTGAAGCGCGACAAAAGTCTGTGCCAGGAGCCGGCTGTTGGCCGTCGTTCCCGTCTGCAAAGTGATTGAAGTTTTCCCGAGAACCACGCCCTCGAGATGCGAGCCGGCGCCGGCGGTGACCGCCCCCGTCACAACCCAAACAATGTTCTTCGCAAGCGCGCCGCCGGCGAGAACGATCCTTTTGCCTGCCGCGATAGACAGCGTTCCCGTCACCTGGAAAATCCAAGCTGTCAAAAACGTCTCCCCGTCAGCCGTGCCGAGCGCGCATGCACGCAGGTCTCACTATCTGTGGCGCCGCCCGCAATGGTGACATCGCCGCCGATGCTGACCGCGCTGGACCACTTGTAGAGCCCAGGCGCGAGGATGAGGCCGCCGATGGCGCCTGATTGGACGCGTCAGAAGGACAGAAGAGGGCGATGTGATGTATTAGACACTGACCGCTGGCGAGATTGCTGAAATTTGGGTTCACGCGGCCGGTCGCGTCGGTAAACGCGGTGCCCATGTCTCCGATGGCGACGGTGAGCGTAGATGGTGTGGGGACGGCGTAGGACGCGGCGAAAAGTTTCCCGACAACTTGGCTGGAGGTAGAAAATTGTCCAGTCGAGTCAACGGTGAGCGAGAACCCTGTTAGGCCGGTGGCTGCGATCGGGCTGACTGCCACAGCGCCAGCTGGAGGTGGCTTTCAGAACTGCGATAGCATCGAACAAATGGAGACATACTGATAACGGACGGCGGAACTGTCGAGACCCCGCTTTTAGCGAGGATCGCGTAGTTGGCGGCAGTTCGCAAATTGACGGCGGCAGGTCCTACAGCAACAACGCTGCCGAGAGCGGCCTGCGCACGAAACAAGCGAGTGAGTATAGGAACATATGGGGAGCGCTAGCAAATAACATACCAAGAAAGAGATGGTGAAAACGCTGGAAATCATGGTAATTGCGAGATCGATGAGCTTGGGAGTTGAGTTATTGAGGGAATTGGGCTGAAGCTGAAGAAAGTAGTACCTCTTGAAGGGTTTATATACGTTTTCTGAAAATGAACCATGCCGCGTCGGCCCATACACTTTGAAAACATCGTCATACTCAAGACCGTCATGGGCCAGCTGTCCTTGCGTCCTTGACAAGCGGAAGCACCTTGTAGGCTTGGAAGGCTCAGGTACGGCGGGGAACTCGTCATTTTATTGCCACTTTGTCTGCGGAACACGCCAGTTTCATCGGAGAAGCACCGCGATTATAATGTGTGGGAAGACAGCGGGTGAGGGCATGCAGCCATCATGGAGGGCGGACGAGGACACCATCCCTCGCTGGACACTTGTGAAGTCAAGAGGAGACCAGGGCACGAAAAAGCTGATGACAACTGTCCACCAACGACATTCCATTTCGGCTGTCCAAAAGTTCGTGAGAATGTCAAGGAATAGACCGGCATGACGTAGGACCACTGTAAAGTCGTCAGAATGTCTGTAATTTGAGTGATGAGCAAACCCCGAGGGAACTTGGGGAAAAGACAGAATTCAAATGCGACAGGCGCTACATTTCTTCCTTGCCTCACACAATTCTTCCGATCCACTCAAACTTGAAAGTTGTGACATAGTGTCATCGGGCCTAAGACGCAACGGATCCAGTGTAGAGATGATGTTCCGTGGAGGACCATGAAAGCGGGGAATCCTGTGGCTCTTCAGCGACCGTTAGAGCATTTGCGAGGAAAACAAGCACCTACAGATTGGTGGCGTAAAGCCTCCGCCCGGATGCACGGTTTTCACCGCGGAGCGGCGACTGTACGATTGTCTTTCGCAAGCGCGTGAGCATGAGAAACGTGGGACTTAGAAGAGGATGATGACGCGTTGTTTTCAAATGACATTATTCAGTTTCGCGCCTGTTTACGTCACTCGCTGGGCCAGAGCTAGTAGCAACTAGAAAAGCTAGGGTCGCTGAAAGCAGTGCATCTCCCCATGTTCTTCACGTTCATGAATGACAATCAAAGCAGTTAATTTATATCGGCGAATACCAAGGAGTCCCCATATTGTTTCAGATGCCCCTTCCTTACACGGAGAATTTCGGCATCTCATTCGTAACCGCCCTATATTTGAGGCAAATTTCGCGATTCTTCGATCACTGGCAGGCATGCGAGCTGTCTTTCCATCTCTGCAGCGTCTGATTTCAGACATGACCGCATGAACAGCTCCCGCGCATCCGTCCACATCTTCCTCACCGTCGACACGTCTCCGCGTCCCAAAAAGATGCTGCCAATGCGAGTCATGCACTCTGCGCGGCCACGGTGGACGTCCATTCCGGTGAAGCCCTCCAGCGACAACATGTACAGACTTAACGCAGTTTCCTCGTCGGCCCACGCCAGAAATAGGTCCCCCAGGCGCTGGAATGCGTGATGCGTGTGCACGGCGCTCATGCTGCGAGCCTGGGCAAAGTACGTCACCGCCCACCGGGATGCCTCCTCGATTTCTTGCTGTTCCAGATAGGCGTCGCTGAGATTTTGCAGGCAGAGACATGCGCCCCAGATATGGGACGCTCTGAAGAATTCCAGGCACCGCTTGTACTCCACCAGCGCCAGGATCGGCTGGCCTTGTTGCCTATGTTGTACTTCCGCCTTGGCAAAATCGCAATACCGGACCGCATGCGGAAAGGCAATTTGCTTTGCTATTTCTGCAGCGGCGTCCAGGCGAGGAAGGATCGCGGGAATATCTGAGTCTCCGATGAGCGTATCCATGTGGATTACGTGCATCAGCGAGTTGAGGTGGAAAAACGGCGATTTTTCGAGAGATGTGAGGCGCATGATGGCGAGATATGCCTCGCGCGTTCGTAGGTAGTCTGTGCGCTGTTCATAAACGAATGCCTCTATATCGATGATTGTGATCGCTCCAATTGAGTCATGTAAGCCGCATGCGACAAGGAGTGCGTGCGCCTTCGTGCATAACTCCAGCGCATGGGAGAGCTGGCCGAGCGATGCACAAAGCAACGCATGCGACTGCATGCTCCTAGATTCCAGCTGGAAATTCCCCATCTGGCGGGCGACGGCCTGCCCTTCGATAGCTAGAAGGATCCCATCGTGGTGTCTGCCTGCTGCGAGCGCGATATCACAGCCCATCATGAGTGCCATGAATCGTTGGCATACACCCGAATTTTTTATGTATAAGGCCTTCGCGTTGAACTCAGCCGCCCTGGCTCTATCGCAAGCCATCAAATAATACTGTGTTGCGGCGTTGTACACCTGAACTGTAAATCGGATAATTCAGGATCACCGGAAGACAGAGAATATTGGATACTCGACCTTCTCCGGAACTATCCATAGCATTCCTGAAGGGCATGATGCCCGCTGTAATCAGTCCCCCCGCTTCCGATACTGGAATTTGTCCTGGATGGCGGCCCAACAACGCGCAGATGTGGTACCCGTCGAGGTATTTATCGCCCGTTCTTTTGATAATGTCAGGCAGTTGGCGAAAGAGATCTGTGCATCCCCGGACACTCTCGTGAAGGAAGGCGTCCAGATCCAGGATGCCGTACCCTGTATCTCTGACCAGTTCAATATCGCCGCAAATACTATGCTGGAGGAGACTCCGAATATTGCCCAGGTTTGACGTGATGTTCCCGACAAGATGGGGCGAGAACAGTTCGCGATGGTCGTTCCATACCTTTACCAAACCGCACAGATATGTCTGCAACGGCCTCACGGAGGCCCGAATCGGAGGGTGGAATTTCTGTATGTATTCACGGATTGGGGCAAGGACGCGCAGACGGCCGTTCGGATTCAAAAAGGCCAGGGCGGTACGAACCAGAGTGGATTTGCACTTGGCAATATCCCGGATCTGCTGGTCGCACTGGTTCATTTCCACATCCGAAATTCCGTCAGGGAGTAGGGAGAGCAGACCGAGGAGCTTAATTGAATCAGGGACGGTTATAAGACGGCGGCTACAGAGGGAGAGCATGATGGACTTGTGGAGGTTGGATCGTTTGTCGTACCCTTGGGAGATGAGGGAGGTGTTTTCACTGCGATATCGAGCCAGCGTCGGACCGCAGCCTTCGAAGGATGCAATATGAGCCAGCAGAGTTATCGCAAGCGGAAGATTGTCAGATAATTCCAGGAGTTCCTCCATCTGAATCTGTTCTTCGTCGCTCGTTGGCTCGTCCGCAATGTCAACATAAATTTGACGCGCCGCGATGGGGTCCAGGGGCTCAAGTGGTGCCAAGAATGGCCGAGTCCACCTCACTTTCCCGGGACGCTCCACACCGCGCATGGTGACCTATTTGGATTCAAAAATTATTTGGGGACTTGGTAGACAGAGTTCAAGCGTACCACGAGGGCCAACTGTGGAATATCTGTCAATAGGCCCAGAAATTCCTCTATCCCGGGCCGGGATTCTGCGGACTCCCAAGGCGTCTCGAAATTATCCAACACCAGGATTGATGGATTTCGCTCAGAGAAATAACGCAGAATCGATTTAGTGATCTGATTGCTGGGGGCAATGCCGATATATGATGCCAGACATATGAGTAAACCTTCAACCGTGTAAACTGATTCGCAGGAAACGAAATATCGCTGAGAGAACATTTGAGCAATGCGGAGGTCATGGAGGGCAGCCGTAGCCAGGGATGTCTTGCCCATTCCTCCGGTACCAAGTATCGCCACCCGAGCGGGAACTTGCAGAAGGATATCAAGAAGATCTTGTAGGGCAACTTCTCGGCCGTGGAATATTTTTGGGACTGCTGGAAGGAGAGATATGGCGCCAGAACTAATGGGATCAGAAAGAATCGAATCTGAATGGAAGGATATTCACCTCGCCCCAGAGGAGTAACTCCTTCCACGTAACTATTATTCCAGATTAGATGTTTGCCTGCACAGTAGAAAGAGATTAAAATGCACCGAAGAGGAGGCATCGGATTCCAACCCATCCTGGACCAGTGCGAGGATCTCCTCCTGCCTCTCTGCTGCGTCTCGTTGCATCTTGATCACAATTGTTCCGACCACCGTTGCGGTGTACATCTACATGGCAATACTGTCAATGGCGACCGAAAAAATGAACGCAACGAATTACCCGGAAGGTCGCAAGTGCTTTATCCAGCCACGACTTACACTCTTGCAGCTGCACCGATGCTTGAGCTTGCCGTAAAAAGCGCCGGATTCGCCCCCTTTCCTGTTGTTCGGCGAGGAATGACTGGATTTTCTGCAGAGTTCTGGAATCATCAGCCGATAGCCGTTGATCCACGGAGAAAGTCTAACTCTGCAAACTGTGCGATGCTGTCTAACATTTCCAGTCCCAAGTTCCCTTCCACTTTAATGCAGAGCTGTGCTATCGTGCAAAGAAGCTCGTGTATGCGCTCCAGAATCAGGATGCATTCATTTTTGTGAATTTTGACCGACTAAGTGAACATGAGCGAGCAGCAATCAGAATTTGAACGGGAACACTACTTGGACTGTCTCGAGGATCAGCAACGTAGCGCCGGTGATAGCGCGGAGGAATGGGATATGTAACGCGTCCGAGAGATCCGACAGCGTAGAGACAAGGACCGAGGTATACGTCAGAAGTCGATCCAGTCCCTTGCTGGGGTGGGCGATGAGAGAGGGAGGCAGCATGACGACGAGAATGGAGAGTCTCTCCGTTGTGTTTGCTTTATAGTAGGATTCAGATTGCGTGAGTCTGGGTCGTCCAATCCGCATATCATGATCTCGTTCCTGAATTCAAGAAGTCCCTATCTGACTCTGATATGAGATGGTAGTGCTATAATTAACGCCCATGATTGTATGTCGACGATAATCCTAGTTACATCCGTGGTGACAGCTCGGACATGGCCATCCGAGTTGTCGCTCTTGGACACGAGTGGGTTCAAGAACTGAAAACTTCAGTCCTTGATATGCGGTCCTAGTTTGCGCGAAGAGATCCGAATATAATTGTGTACCATTCTAGAATCTACGTGGCAGTCAATTCTCCGGTGCACGTTAATCCAACATACCTCCGTGCTGTTGCGCAGAGCCATATCAAATCTTCGAGAGGTTGATCCCACCTGCACGAACTCACGCATGACGGGATCTGGAACTCCGTGAACATCCAAACCTGGGGCCTTCGTAAGAACTACGAGGGGATGCCGATGACGGAAAACATACCAGACAGAAATACAGCGTTGGCCGAAACAGCGGTGATCAAGCCCTTGATGGCAGGTTCAATATTCTGCACAGCCGTGAAGATGGTGTTCCCGTCTTTCTCGTTCAAAGGGCTGTGTTCCTGCGAGGCGTTTAGTCCAGTGAACGAATAGTATCACGGATTGGTACCTGCAAAGCATCGTTAATATGATCCAATTTCGGCACCAACCCAATTGCATTGCGGTAAAGCCCCTAAAGAGATTGGTTTATTATCCACGGAGTGAATTCTCTCCGGGAATAGCACTTGCCAAAGGGTCCGTATCGTTGACAACAAATACGGCAAATGTGTCGATCGTCGATCCCAGCTGAGAGATGGTTTCGCCCAGAGATGTAATTTCATAACTGAGTTGTATGAGTGAGTAGTTACTGGCCACAACTCCAGTGAATAGAAGGAGAATGTTTGCAGGAATGGTCAGGACTTTCATGTCATTCGGAGTGGAGTTTCGTTGCTAACCGTTTGTCCACATTTATAGGCCCTGATACGATGAGAAGGAAGCACTACTACGTCTCCCCGTACGATAGGCCCCGTAGTCTGCCCAGCTTCCTGAACATGAGGTATCTGTGTTGAGAACAGTGAGTTTGGTCGACTGAGTGGTCTTCCCATTGTACCTCGATCTGTCAGAAAGGGACTCGAAGGATCATAAACACCGCAACCAGGGCGTACTTCCGCCCCTGGTTAGGAGGATCGAAAGCGTCAATGCGTGATACGCGGTCGAATCGTGAGAAAGAACATTCAAATACTCTTAGCTCTGGGAACACACATCCTAATCAGTCCTGCGAGCTTCACCAATCCTACAAACCTCATTTGCCGCGCAATTTTAGATCTTTGCTCATAACTCGGATCTTTTTTATCAACCCACGCACGACAGGCATTTATCTTGCAGTGCAGTGTCGATGTTCTGCAACCAGGGGTCCTACGAAGTATTAGCACATTCCATGACACAGAGAAAGTTCCCGGATGAGAGCAAGACAGGTTTAGACTGGTTAGCTTACAAATTAGCACAATTATCGATGCGGTCGGTCGTCCCGTAGAGTCCCGCGCTGGAGAAGCCTCGTCGACAAGCGAGTTCTTAGCGCAATCAGGAGATGGACACGGAGCAAGGCCCAATGAGATCTTCCAATGTAATATAAAAAGATTTGTTTCGTCCCAGAGAACCAGTCGAGGTCGAGCAGTGTCAACAAGGAGTAGGAAGACGTGGGAGATGGAGAAGAGGGAAGCGTGACATCAGCAGATCACCGATTGAGGTGTGACAACGACGCCACTCTTCTTCCCTCCGATATAATCCGCCTTCTAGCCATGATTGCGATACCCCCAACCGCCCTGATAAATGTTGTCCTCTACGTCCCTGCTTCGCGTTGTTTTGCTTGGCTTGAACGTATCCCAATCTACTATTGACACCCTGCTTTTCAATTCGACGCTTCCGATAGCGCCGAGATTCAACTTCACTGGGTTCTCTCATCTGGCTAAGCGTGGAATGCACAGGGCCGCATTTCTCAAGGACAATGCACACAGGGATATGCAGGGTTTGCCACCCCGAGCGGTTACAGACGAGCCGATTGATGATGAAGCGACATTCTACACGGTCAGACAACCATCTTTGTGGAATAACCTATCCTAATCCGACGTCCACTAGGCGTCCGTCGGTATTGGGTCCCCTGCAACTTTTTGCGCGTCAATACACTTCAGTGATAATGTTCTCTTACTTCTGCCCTAGATAATCTTCTTGTGGACACTGCAAGCGCCAACACATGGGTTGGGGCCGGCAAACCGTATGTGCCAACATCTTCAAGGTTTTTATCTGAAATACTCGAACCGATCGCAATTCTTACGCAACTACCTCAGCCAACAGACAGAGGACAGTGTTGTAGGATTTCACAACGTCACATCTTCCTGCATTTCCCTCATGTCTTGTCCATATATAATCAGGGAGTCAACTATGGTACGCGTCGTTTCTTTGACCAGATAATATGATAAACAGCTACGAACAGGAGACGGAAGTTTTTCCGGTGAATGCCAACCGGCCACTCATCAATTCAGACAGTTCAATTTTGCGGCAGGTATCGAATTTATCGACCAAGTTAGCTTTGCCGATCTTGTTATGCCGAACAAGACCATTGGAGTCGCCAACACATCAACTGGGTTCCCGAAAAGCGAGTTCCAAAATTTAATCGAGCATATGTTGTTTACGTTCTTGACAGCTGACGGAGTTGACGGGGTCATAGGGTATCGCTTCATACCAGCCTTCACTTGTCCCAACTGACTAATTTCGAATAATTGAAACAGCCTTGGCCCAGTTGATCTATGTGCGTCGTTTCTTTTCTATCATACATCGTACACTGAGCGCCCCGTGTAGCGATCGGCACCTTGTTGACAAACCTGACAGCAATAGTGCCGACCATCGCGGACACCCTATTTTGTCAAGGAAATATCACCACCGAATTATTCGCGATCTCCTTCGAGCCTACCACAATGAGGAATTCCCTCAACGGCGAAATAATCTGGGGTATATGCCAGTCACCTCGTAATTCCTGACTTGAAAGACACAGTTGCAGGTGGCGCTGACAGCTCTAAATTCACGGGGAACATCATATTCACGTACGTCATTGCCACTGCTTGAATCTGTATGTGCTCATGCGGAGGCAGTCCCATCACGACTCGTACGAGTTACCTCTATAATTCCCAAAGCCCATTTCATTTTCTAGTTTCTAGAGCAACCGGCGGCACTGTTCTGGGGAATTGACCAGTCCATTACATATGGCCCATCGACGATCTTGAGCTCCACTGCGGGGATCATTGACACACGTAAGAGGATGAAAAACGCGATATTAATGCTCCATCTGACGAAAACGCGTACACAGGGTCCACACTGATACACCTAGCTACTGATGCGTTCAATCTCTACCGCACTGCCACGGGTGCGACACTAGACCCTTCCACGGGCCTGCTGCGGCTTCCCAAATGCGTCTGCAGCTTGACCAATCTCCAGAGCCTCTTTTTCGTCATAGGTTCGTGAACATTCCCTCCGTTCGTCATTTCTGTTTGACCAACACCCGCCAGACGGCGTGCCCTTCGAGTTCACCGCCAACGCACAGGTTCCGTGCACCTCTCATTCCGCGCCGGCTCTCCACCTCGCTAATTATCTCTCCACTATTCTCAGATCTGGCCGCGCTCGTTAAACACGCTCATCGGAGGGATCGCTAATCAGATTTACCTCGTCGTCGCGGATCTGGGCTCCTCGAGTGGCTCAGGCCTCGATTTCATGCTGGGGGTCGTATTTCTACAGCGCTTTTACAGCGTGTTTGACTTTACGAACAAGCAGGTTGGTTTCGCTAACACGCCGTTTACGCACGCGACTACAAATTAGTTCGCACCGTGTCGTTTTTAAATTCTCTGATTTGCTTCCTTTTCGTTCAACCGCGGCCGCCTTTCCCCATATCCCAAGCGCTCAAACTTTCATGTAGGAAAATAAATTACTCGAGAGCTACGTGTGGCACACCCTCTGCCACGTCACTTCCTTTCTGCCATCACGATGAACTCAAAATCATTTGATTTGCGCCGAAGACAGAAGAACATCCTGGGCCTGATTGAGCGGCTCCTTGTCTTCGTCTGTCCGCTAAGAAGTTGGGCCCTTCCCTATCATGTCACTCGAAAGCGAGAGCCTTCTCCCGCCATTCCTTGGCATTCGCTACTGGTTCAGCACTGTAGGCATTTACAGTCTTGTTCCTGAACAATGATTGAGCAGAGTTCAATCGCCAGAAGTGGTTAGGATTATCTCCTCACAAAGTTGTGGCATTGCAGGGTTCACAAACTTACAGCGTCATAGAGGATCTGGCAACTAGGGCCTGGATTTCATTCTCAGCCAAACTTCCAACTTCCATTCTTCGCGTCCAGGCTTCGTAGGGCCTCGGGTTTCCAGTGCTGTCACATTGTCCCAACGACAGTGAGCATTTCGGTCGTGCTACTACACTGTGTACGGCCGCCACTCCGCTGAATTCGTGGAAATCATCCTGTCAGTGAATTACTCAAGCTACGTTGTTCTGAGGAATAGAAGAAAAATCAGGGCTTGTGATTATACCTGCTCTAGAACGAAGTCATGAAAGTCAGAAGTTTCTAATGTACTTCCTTTCATTTAGTTGACCTGTGGCACTTGGCCCCTTGTTCCATCGGCCTCGGAGCAAATGAAACTTCTGATAGGCTACAGTACGTGGGTACTTTCTCTGCACAGAAGCTTTTGGCTCGCTTTCCGATGACAATGGAAAGGCCGTGTGTCGATGCACATGTTGTAACATTCCATTCCCGCCATGTATAGAATAATACTTTGGTTCTGCGTTACTATCAGGCACTGGGATCCTGGCCACCTTAAGGGTTTTAGGCCATTAGTAGATCTGTCGAGGGCCTTTCCGAGCGCCCAAGGGCTACAAATGGTAGGTGTGCATCCAGTGAACAAGTGAAGCCCACTTGGGCCAATTTTGGTGACATTTTGACTGCGCGGCGAATTTATTTCGGTCGGAACTCCCGAAAAGGCAATTTACAGGGTACCTGGCCACCCACGCAAATCCATTGTTGCCGGCTCAGACGGTAGCTTTGCGGTGTATAATAATGGTCAAGGGACCTAAATCCCGTATTTTAGGCATTTAAATGTTACATTGGGCATATAAAAATGGTAGAACCGGAAGCTTCTGATGAGAGGTACGAGCGGCGAGATCCATGCTGCTAATCAAACGAGGACCGCGCGGCAGTGAGAGGACGGGTTTGGCCAAAATAAATTACAGGTAGCTTTATGAGAAGTAGATGAACATACTTGGACCTGCTGTTCCACTCCTGAGTCGCACTGCCGAGAACCCGGCATTTAGACTTTGCTACCACAGAAAATAGGGTGATTTGGTGTGTTAAACAGCATTGACAGAGGGATCAAACAAATAAAATGTCGGAATACCTTTAAAATGAAGCTTCATCCATCATAATGGACTATGCCAAATGCTAGACCTGTAGCGTCAAAGCATCGTTTGATATACGGCTCGTCGGGTTGTCATCCTCAAGGTTACATTGCAATCATCTGTGAGACTTTAGCAAAGATAGAGTGCAGTTCTGGAGGCATTAGTATGTCTGGAAACAAGCCCGAGATGAGGCAAGAAGAATGAGCCCCCAAAGTCGTGGATTGACAAAGAATTGGTAGAGAAACGGGCGAGATGGCCATCCGGAGTTACAGCTGTTTCCGAAAACCTTGACACTGGTGCTTTTTTTTTTTGCGTGGGTTGACTTTTGATGGAGTGCTAAGAATTTCCGGTTTGGGTTCGGATCAGCCACCATTTCGGGATGGGCCCAGCCTAGCCCTTCCTCTCAAAATCGTAGGATTTGCCCACATAAAGTCAGAGACGGGTGGAAAGGTACTGTAATGACTCCATGGCACTCACAATTGGGTATCCCTAGCCAAAAAGCCTTCATTTGGTGTCAACATGAATATCTGAAAGAAACCGAAACGCTGGCGGTCTGGGCTTGGCGATACCAAAACCGGTAATCCTTAGCATTCCACTGGCATCAAAATTCGGTGTGCGCAAAAATCTTTCACCAGTGTCAAGGTTTTCGGAAACAGCTGTAAGAAAATGATATTCTCATCCTTCGGCCCGCGATCAAACGCGGCACAGCTTTCGATCAACTCATCTCCAAATTTGACATGGACTAGCGTCAGAGGTTGTGCTCCCTCCCCCGAGTCCAAGCCCTGAACATCGGGTAGTAATCACCCTTATATTTGCCAAGTGGCCAGCTACCTAGTGTGGCCAGCTACCCAGTCACTGATAGTATTGGGTCCTGATTTCATTCATACAAATTTATACTTCTCGTTCGAAGGTACAATCGTTCACCGAGCTTCTTCAATAATTATGGCTCGCTGATCATGGGATCGTTCCGAATCCTTTCGTTGGTTCCCTCCAGTTTTCCGGCCCCCGTTGTGCCAGCACCGTGGTTGACGCACGACTTCTTGCTCCAACATTGATTCACACAAATGTGACCCCCACGATGTTTGCGAGAATATATATCCGCTTCTCCTTGGCAGGACTTCGCCTTCTATGGTCGTGTGCAGCTCCGACTTGGAGCCGGAAAGTCATAATATGTATTGACCCCTCATGACCCATTCGATGAGCATTATACCGAGTATCCCTCCGGCTATCTCTGCTAGCAGGTGCAGCTCGGGTCCGAAACTCCAGCTGCCATCCTCATCAACGCATAATTCGGAGTTCCCAGACCCGTCACCGGATCCCACCCAGACATAGCCGGGAAACCCCTGGCGGCAAGACAAGCCCATTAGAAGAGTTGAAAAATAATAATGATACACGACAAACACACTTGGTCGAGCACCCGGGGTTGCTGCCCACTGTTATATCGTTGAACGCCCCGGGGTTTGCGTACAGCCACGGGTTCAGAAACCCAAGCGGGGGCTTTCCCGCGCTGATAAGCTCGGCATTGAGCAACGCGATCACCGAGGCAAAAATCGGCGCGGATGCCTCTGTGCCGCTGACGGCGCCCAGCTGTCCCCCGAGAAAATTTCGATATTGGCTCCCATGGCTGAGACGTCGGGATAGCCTCGCCCAGTCCGATTGTACCGCCCCAGGAACAGCGTGCCGAGTCGTGCCAAATATGTTTGAACAGCAGTGGTTTCTAATGCGTGGATGCTGGATCAAAATGCGATCCGATGAGCAGCATATGCGACGACTCACGATAGGACGGTGCGGCGAAATAGTTGGAAAACCCGCCGGCTGAGAACGTAGCGGCTTGTTCGGGCACGTTTTGCGTGGCTCCGACAACCGTGACGCTGTTTTCGACCGTCGGTCTACACGCCATCGAAAATGAAGGACTCACAAGGGGCAGCCGCCAGGAAAGGTCGGGATAAATGTGGTGCATACCTGCATGTACAGTACATGGGTTTAAACCGAACATTCCAGTCAGATGGACACAGACCTCTCCGCCGGAAACTCCACCGTCTCCCGCCGAGAAAATGATTGATACGCCTAGAGGATAATTTCCGAGATCAGAACAGTTTTCTGTTCAATTTTTCAATAATAGATACGCACCCCTTGCGCTCATCTGCATGTATGTATTGCACAACGACCTGCATAAAGTGGGAAGTTAGAAATAGAAAAATGCGCATCAGCTTACGTTGCAATAGCCCGCGTCAGATCCGTCTCGCTGAACAAGTAGCTGGTTGTCACGACTTGGGGCGGCGCACTTTCCGCAAGCAGATGTTGCATAACGTCGAGGAACCCCAACAGACCATCTGTGTTGCTCTCGCCGACTGAGATAAAAGTGACCGGGATACCAGTTGCCAGCCCGACGGTGTACTCGATGTTCAGATTCTGGAAAGGAATGTTTAACAAGGCTGGCTTGTCCGATATCACGCACAGCATCCACGCCCGCCGAGGGCAGTGTTTGTATGTTCTGCCCGCCGTCAACAGTGAGCAAATTAAAGCTCGTTGTGGACGGGATATCTATCCGAAATCTCTTGAGGAAATTAGACAAGTCTTGCTAATGTGATGTTAGGATATTCGAGGAAGAGGACCCAAAAGCAAAGGCTCTAACTGTGTTTGCAAACTGCTCATCAAATCCAGTTACACCAAGTGCACTAGCCTTGATGGTGGCCGCTGCGGTTGGGATGTTGTACAACGTTTGAAGACAGCTCGGCGTTATCATTGCTGTTTGATAGATCATTCAATTCTGACGGAATAGCTAAGCACTAAGACTGGGACGATACTCACAGTTGCAGCTTGCCGGGGGAGTGGCGTCCGACGACAAGGCCTTGGGGACAACGGAAGAGGAAACAGAAATTACTCGTGCCTTCCGCGCGAATGCCGGGAATCTGATATAGTTTAATTCAGTGCAGAGTCGGATATGAAAAGACATCTCAGATTCACGAAGTTGTGGGAGTGATCAGTTGGATGTGACCGTCGAGCGCGGGAGGGATCGAGTACTGCATGGTCCGAACGTACTGCTTGCCGCTCTCTGAATGCGTAAAAACGGAAAAATCGGCGTCGAGAATCTGATTCGCCTGCTTGACCGTCATGTTTATCGCTATCCAATCACCTGCTGAGGTGACAGGGGT
>JARGXW010000542.1:0-95600 GCA_029204085.1 Mycena sp. CBHHK59/15
GAAAGGAAAGGTTGGAAGACCTCAAAGATTGTGGTTAGGCTAGTACAGTCATTTTGTCCTTGCATTTTCCACGGTCCTTGCACAAGTTTTTTTTTGCTGGTCCTGGGTGCATATTTCTGGCTAGTTTCTTCACGTAGATATCTCGGTATGGTTCCAATGAATTTGACCCATTTTTTTCTCTCCATACACAAGACTGTTTTAAACCCAGGTAATATTAGCACAATGAGTGATTTTGCAGTGTGCTGGACTCTACACGCCAAATTGGGCAACATTGGTGGGGTAATTACTGTAAAATTATCAGCACAATGATTTGCATCCCAGGCGTTGAGTACAGAAAAGTTGAGGTGAAAGGGGGGAGGTCAGCATTGAACGACACCATAAAGATGTGTTCATGTGATGTTGATACTTGTACATGCAGGTGCTTCCCAGAATCCCAACTTGGATCCACACAGTTCCCATGTGACTAAATCCATTCCACAGGTTTAGCAGAGGCATGGGATCAATGTGGAGGATGGTTCATAGCTCTCATCGGGGATTGAAAAATGCCCACTTTGCTAAAGTCAGAGGTAAATAAATCTGTGCTACTCTTGAGGCATTTGTCAGTTTGCATAGTCTAATGGTTGCGTGCATCTTCAATATTTACTTCCTCCTTACCCATCACCTAGAGGTCATAGGTTCGACCCCCCCTGTATGCATGCTTTTTGCATTGAGTCTGAACAGTGTTCAACGGGTGATTAAACACTGTTCAATCGTGATTATACGGTTGAACAAACTTAGTTTGAAATCAATGATTAACCGTTGATTACAGTCTGTCAAACTCACATCACATTCCACTGTTCATCAGGGCAGCGCACCCCAATGCTTCCCACTACTGGTGTTGAACAGAACAAAATTTAAAATCTGATTTACATTGGGAAACCAATTGTTTAAACAAACCTAATAGAGATTTATCCAGGTGCTCGAGGCAGAAGGAAGAGGAAGCGTACGTGGATGTCCACTGGAGCATTGTTGCAGATGTCCTGCTGGAGCATTGTTGCAAAGGCACCCGGCCACTTGAAGAAAGGCCCTGTCACGAGGCATGGCCGCCGATGTTGAGGATGTTGGCGCGCAGGCTCGCCTCCACAGACACCTGGTCAGGGCGCGTCGAGATGGTCAGGGGTGGGCAGCAAGGAGGGCGTGGGACGCGAATACGGCAATTTTTGATGCACTTGCTAGGGACGCAGTCAGTGGGGGGTCGAGGAGCATGCTGGGGAGTTGGGGCGGCATGGTTGTCGGGTGCATTGGGCAGAGAGAATTAGTTAGTTGTATATTTTGAGAAAGGCAGATTTTGATCGCGATGACGGCAGAGGAAATAATCTCTGTGGGAACAGTCAAAGCGGTTTCTCGCATAAATGTGGATCTCATGGGGTCGGATAAGTGACATTTTTTTCACATTTACGGTGACTTGGGTTCCAGATGCTGAATCTCCTTCAATAATTGCGCGCTTGGGCTGATACTATGGGAGGTATGAGCCATTCATCGCAGGAACACATTGGGATAGTTAGATTTGCGAAACACCGACGGACAGTGGTGTTTGGGAGTCAAAACGACGCAATGGACCGAGTGTTTTAAACCACCTCCACCGTTTTGTCCAGCGCACCAGCTATCGATGGGGCTTTGGAAAGTATTCTGGTAGTAATAGCCCCTGGAAACCTAGGAAGGGCTTGCGCAGGGGCGCCTATTGATAGTGAAAAAATGGGGAGGAATGGACAAAGCCCATGGAGCAAGGAATTGTTGCAACAGCATCTGGGCAAAGAGATTGCTAGGGGATGTTCCAGCCTGATTACGACAAAATCGGGGTGTCATCAAGATAAAATTGTTCCTTCAAATCAGTCCAACAGCAAAAACTCTGCAGGACAATAAAATTGGCTGGGTAGGGACGGTGCAATGTTCCAGCCCCGATTCTATCCAAATCAGGGTGCATGCAAACAAATCCTTCCTCCAAATTCGTTTGACAACATTCATTTGTGCTGCCCTGCGGAGTCCACAGTGCACCGAAATGACCAGGGGCGCACGGCACAATGTTCAGATGTCAGGCAGTTGAGGTTACACTCAAAGACGGTACGAACGGAGATTGAATTTGCAAGGTAGCTGTATTTTCAGCCATGTTGTTGCAAGTGAAGGTGCATTCCTTCCAAGCCACCGGACACAAAGACATCATTTACAACAGTGGGGCTCGGTGGCACTGGTCCTTTGGACAATTTTTGGCAACTATCACAGTGTTTCTAACGACTTGGTCCATTGCATGGCCCTGGCATCAGGTCGGATCTATGCAACCTGGGTAAACTGATTGATGAGGGGGAAGGAAGGAGCTCACGTGCTCTGGCTTGAAATTGAGCACCTCAAGCCGATCAAGCAAAGTCGCGCGGGAGAGAGCCACATACACCTGGCCTGGAAAGACTCAACGCTCGCCGAGACATCATTTGCGGGTACAAACCTAGGGCAAAGGCATTCTTGAGATCGACCTTGACTCGGTTGAGCGATTGGCCTTGAGCTTTGTGCACGCTCATTGCCCAAGCCAAGGTCAGCGGAATCTGACACCCCGCACATGAGGAAATCTAGATATATACAAAAAGAAAAATCAGAGGATACACACCTGAGTCATGCTTGCCGATTGGCTGCCATGTGTCTCCACCGTCCATTTTTCCCGGGTTGCAGTATACTGAATTTTCTTGCCATTTGCCAGGGAGAATTCCACAATGGGAACCAGCTCATTGAGAACTCCATGTTTGTTATCTGCTGGATTGGGCTGAACTGAACAAAACTCAGAACACGACCAGTGAGACCATTGACAAGCTGGATGAGCATAACCTCCAAAAGGTGTTGAAAGTTAGTGAAGGAAGAAGACCTGGGTGCGGCTAACCTGTGCACCTACACAAAGTTGAAGCATAGGTTCGGCAAGTGGTTTGTTCAGCAAATAGTCTTGACTGGAATCAATGGCCATGAATGTGTGCAACACAGTGGTTAGCCGCTGAAGGTGCTCTTTGTTGGCAGCTTCAACTGCCCATTGCACAGTATATCTGCACATCAAAGAAGGATAAACACCATCGAGTGAGTGTGAGAGGGCTTACAACTCAGTCAGTTCCACATGATCATCATATTTAACAGGAGCGGAGCATCGTTGTTGCAGGATTTCGATGTATGCATAGGTGAGCATGCCGTACCGGACGGCGTTGAGCATGTTGATAAACTCTAGCTTGGAAATGAGTAGGACACAAACAGTTTCCGAAGAGATAACCTTGGTCTCGCTGTCGGAAAACTTGGGTGAGATTGAAAGTATTGGGAATCCCCTGCTCCCAACACTTTGCTTCGAACACATATTTGAAAATATTCATAGGGGGAGGCAATTGGAAAAAGTCTCCGGTGATAACGAGCTGCGGTGAGTCAGTACCACATTCTGTTTCAAGCAAGTCAGTATGACCTGGATTCCCCCGAAGGGTTCATCACACCCACGAACTGTGCTGCCGATCTGCGAGAGCTTGTCAAAGAGACCACCATCAACCATAGAGACTGTGAATGGTGAGCACATATCTAACATGAGTAGTGTTAGGCTCACTTTCACCCACAGTGAGAACCTTTGTCCGGTTCCATTGTGTAGCTGCTCTGGCATTCCGTTTAATGTTGCTTATAAAATGTTTGGCACTTCCTTCACCCTGGCCAATTCCAGCAAAGGAGTTTAATGTGATACCTTCAATGTTCGAAGCAGCAAGTCATAATCCGGGTACCCGGGTCATCACTCAGTGCAGCACAGGAAGCAATCAACTTACCAGTAGAAGCGGTAATAGCGACAGCGTCGGAAATTTCGTTCGGACGTGCAGGATACTTCATCTTCAAGGACTTGATGATTTGACGAAGTAGAAGTGATTCACTGGTACCTGTGCATGAGTAAACTATGATGTGCAATGGGGAGGAACATATTACTTGCCAGCACTTCCGGTGAAGAACACATTTGCTCCCCCCCCGGACCACCTTGAGAATTGTGCCTGTTCTGGGCTCAATTTCATGATCATTTCTTGAGCCTGGGCCGTTTCCGTGCCTGATATGTTGACGGCCTTGATTGAGGACGATCATCAAGGAGGGGTGTAGGAGCGCCATTGTATGTGTTACCTTTCTGGTTCTCTTCCTTGGCGGCTCCAATCCGGCCTGTGTGCCTCCCGGGCACTTAGCCCTGGGGTTGATGGCCTCCTGGATAGCCCGAAGCCGTTCATTCCTGCCCCTCTGCTTCACGTCGATGGTGTTTTGCGTATTTTCATACAGCTTCTCACTATTTCTCAAAAGAGGTTCTACCGGGGGTTGGTGGGGATTAAGGGACACTGCAGTCGGGCCAGCACAGTCACTGGTCTCCAGGGGTAAAGGAGGGAATAGCAACGGGCAGCCAGGTGGTCTTTGAGGCATGGTCATGATGATACGTTGGTAGCGGTGGTCACTCTGACCATCACTGTGACAAAGTTCCGTATTATGCGCGGACTGGCAAAAACAAATGGAAAGGGTTCAAAACAGTTTTAAACAGTTTTCAAATGGTATTTTTCAGGGGGTAAATTTCGGGGACATTCTGAAGAGATTCTCCAGTTGGAATTGAAATATTTTTTGCCCCCCTCCCTGATGCAGATGCGTGTCTATCATGTTTCCTATGTATTTTGGACAAACCCGAACCCGAAAAACTGGTGTCCAGGCCTTCAGGCCTTATCCATTCTCACTCAGGATCCTCAGAATATGCCAAAGCTAGCCATTTGGGACCTTGAGAACTACAAGTGAGCATGCTGGCCCTCATCCCAGGTGAGTGGTTATTTTGAAACTATTTATACCATTTTAAAACTGTTTATAAACAGTTTCCCAGATCTGACAAACTGAACGGAAATAAAAACGGTTTTTACCATTTGAAAATGTTTGCAAACGGAAAGGGTTGGAGCCTTAGGGGATATTTGTCCAGTGGTGTCCACTGAATGTACCCTTGACAATAACCGTGTAAACACTTTTCACATTTACTATCAATGTACATTGTAGTTCACCAAACATGATCAAAATGTTCACTGAAAGCCGCTGGACACCCAGGCAAAGCACACTAACCCTAACTGGACTCCGTCAGATGTACAATGACTTCCATTGGATACTGTAGCAAAATTTCATTAAGAGAAATTTAATCAGTACTATCAACCATATCCCAAAACTCTTCTCTGAGACCTTCATTTTTCTTCTCTGCCCTTCTATCCACCAGCTCTTTATAAAGCAGCATCAAGATGTGGACCACAAAATCATAATTAATGTTGGACATTTGTCGCAGTTGAGCCTCGTAGCCATTCAGCCAAGCATTGAGCTGCTCGGCAGTTTCTGTGTTGAATGCACCAGTCATGTGAGTGCGACCATTATTGTCAACGGTAACAGAAATCAAGTCCAGTTGAGAGCCATTGGTCAATGCAGGATTGCACCAGACGCGGCATAATATATCAGTGGCCCAATGGACGATGTAATGCCAGGCATCGACGATGAGCTTGGTTGACTGACCCATGGGCTGTTAGGGCTTTGGGTAATGATATGGCGTAGAAGATTACAAGCATCATTGTATGCCAAAAAACCGGGTCTGGAATTGGGATGGGGTTCCCAGATTTTGTTAATGATCCTGAGGACCTGTGAGGAACTCTTGGAGCGGTAACATCTGCCCCACCCAATGGGGCAACCACAGGACCACTGCACTGTCTGCAAGCAGTATGTTGTCCTGGCACGAAATGTATGAACTACATTCGCTCTAGCAGTACCATTGAGTTCTGGAAGCTCTGAGTGCAGAGAGGGACCAGTCTGCGGTACATTTGCTTCATTCTGGCCTGTTTGACGCCGTACGATGTGTTGCACACCAGGAAAAGAGAGTTGTGAGAATCGGTTCAAGTATTTCTGGTGCCAGTCCTTGCAGGATTCGTCATCGCAAGTCACCACCCCATCCGAATGCACTGGGCGTCTGCAAGGAATTATTCCACAAATAGATCTCATCTCAAGATGATCCTTGCAAAAACAGCTGTTTTATAGTTCACCAACGGGCCTTCACAGATACTGACAGAGCATATCTGTTTCAAAAACCAGGAAACAGGAGCTTCAATAGTATATATGCACACGTGGTGAGAGATAGTCTTACCGTCCATTACTGCTAGACGTGCATATCCCCATCGAGAACCTGGTACTCGTTCTTGCTGCCTCAGATGAGCAGGCAGCTCTGGCGAAATGTCTTGCCCAGGTACAATGGGATCCACATTTTCCTAAGACTTGTCAATGAAGAGTCAAAGAGGGACAACCAAAGACCAAGGGGTATCCGCCGGAAGATGCCGAGACACAGCCTCAGAGGTAGGTAGGGGTCGGCCACCCCTTATTTCACTTTTCGGACAATGTTTGCAAATGTGCTGAAAACACGTTTGGAAACACTGGTTGAACATTTCAAAATTTTCACCTTCTTTTTCAGTGAAAAATGTCGTTTATTTTTCACACATTTTTCACTGAAAAAGCAGGTGAAAATTTCAAAACATTTTCATCACTTTCTTATTTTATTTCGAATTTTTCACCTTGAATCAAGAAAGTGCTGAAAAAGTTTTATAATTTTCACCTTCTTTTTCAGTGAAAAATGTCTGAAAAATAAACAACATTTTTCACTGAAAAAGAAGGTGAAAAAATTGAAATGCTCAACCAGTGAAAGGTTTAGAAAAAAATCCGGATTTCTTTCGGCTATAGCACTGAAAAATCGCTGATCTGAGCAAGATCTGACGCCAAACAAGAACCGCAGTCAGTATCATGTCATAACATTGGCACCACCTCTGAAAATTTCACCCACGTCAAGACATACTTAAGTTTGACTTACGTCGCGGCCATCATGCCGTCGATTGTCAGGTATGATGCTCGCCCACTTGGTAAGACTCTACCTGCACGTCCTAAGCTTCTTTGGTCTCGTCCTGAGGCCGTGGGCTTTCACCGGCTGCGTTGGGCACTTGTAAATGCAATGCTCTTCCTGCTCCCATTTCTTGCAGAGATAGCAATACTTGTGCTCCAAAAGGTCGCGTAAATAGGCTTCATTTATCTTAGTGTCGTTTTTTATCAGTCTTGTAATTTTGGCACGCATTCCTGGACGTACCGGCCGCATGCTCTGAGAAATTCGGTAGAAATACACTAGGAACAAGCTAGGAATAGCCGGATTTGTGACATTACGTAATGCTGTGCTCTCGGCTAAGAGGTAGATAGGGGTCCAGAGGGTCTTATTGCACTTTTCCGACCCTGTGTGGCAAATTTTAGTAGTGAATACCCCTTGCCAAAGACTTACTTGAGAAACTGGGGCATCAACAACACCATTTTCATTCTGATCTAAAACCGCACCCTCTGCAAGCAAGTCGGCGGTATATCACTTCAGATGAGTACATCGTGTGCATCCATGCTCCATGGAACTGCAACAACACCGCCATCTTTTCCAATAGCATCCCGGACGGATTCAGCCAGGAGATGTGCACTTGAATGGGCCAGAACCATAAGGTATCCTCCAGACCATGGGCCGAAATGAGTCTCCGAGCAAAGTGTTCAAAATAGAGGCACTGAGATTGACGGGTCGTAATTCATGGGTTAGCACCAATAGTATTGCTTAACCAATCTGCAAAGTTTGCCCATCCTGAATGGAAGCGGAGAATAGCATTTTCTTGGGCCACAGGAATTCTGCGATCTATCCAAATACAGTGTTAGAGACCCGGAGATAGGCTGCATCATACTCCAATTTTTGTCTGCAGCCAGTTGAAGATCCATCTTGGCGACAAGTTATTCGGTCCAGGTAATACTCTGCATGACACCTGGCACAATATCATCAATTCCCAACAAGTGATACATTTTCTCTAGATCCTCGCAGAGCCTGTGGATCAGGTCTGGTCCAATGGTTCCCTCTTCAGGGGGGAAATGAGAATGTTCGTGCCTCCTATGAAATGCTGCTTCCAAAATTGCTACGATGCTCCATAGCCAAGCCGTTTGCCGGGGCTGACGTGGTTCTCAATGCTGATTCAGATGTAATTTGAATAGAGGATAGCTCGCCACCAAGACTGTGAGAATATAGAAGGCTCTCTGCAAAGAGAATTCATGGATGAAGTAAAGCTGAAGAACCACGAGGAAGTGACCGAGACTTGGTATCATCGCAATAAGACAAGTTGTTTAGGCCCTCAACATCAAGTCCATACTTTCAGACTCTTAATTTTAATTGAAGTGTATGCGTTAGAGTAAAGTTTGTTTTCTAGAATCTAGCTTGACCTATGAAGACGGAAACCACGAGTAACATAAAAACAGAATTACAGTGTACTACATTGTGTGAGTCACTCTGGCTTTTGTTGTGTTTTGGTTTGACGAAGTTAAATAGGGACACAAACTGTTCTTGCTCGATAGTAATCACACCGGCAAGACTTGTGATGATTGCAAAGGCATTGGTAATTTTGGGAAGAAAGTACATGCATCAGGTTATAGATCATACACATCAACGGACACTTGCACTGTTGCGCACCATACCAAGTCGGCCTAGGTCACCTCGCTACATCATATCCTTGCTACTCAAAATCCCATCAATTATATATACGTTAAGACCTTGTGAGCTGAGCCAGATTTGATGGACATCCATCCATTCACAGCAGGACTCAGCAGAATTGTGTCCAGGTCGGCAGGGGTGACAGCGACACGTTCGGGGTGGCGAGGGTCTGGGGGACGTTGAAGAATGTCTGTGGGGTCCTAACGCTCTTAGGCATCGTTGAGACCAAGGAAATCGAGTCAGATTTGAGTGAGATTTGATTACTTAGTTGTGACGCCAAATTTGCAAGAGTGGCAATTGTGTCGAAGTCGTCGGTCGCATTCGGGCGTACAACGACCTCGGAGACGCTACGGAACGCTTCAGAGGGTCCGCAAGTCACCTTGGATTCTTGAGATCATGCCAAATGAGCAAGATTTGAGTGAGACTTTTTCACTTTAGTGCGAGCCAAAATCTGGCCCAAGTGGCAAAGTTGGGTGGAATGCGGGAGTGACGCCGACATGTTTGGGTAGAGAGCAAGGCAGATTACGTGGTAGAATGCTCGATAGGGTCGTAACGTCGCTGGAAATAGTTGAGAACATGTAAATCGGGCAAGGTTTGAATGTGAATGGTCTTGTTCCAAAATTGGCTACACAGTTGATGACATGACAGCAACACCCACACATTAAGGGGTTGGGGGCACAAATGTGCCACATATTGCTTTTCAAGGAAGAGGTCGATATGAGGAAACAGACTTGTGGGTGCCGGCGACCGTGGCGAGGTACGTGGTAGCAAAAGAAAAGCAAGAGTTTCCATTTTGGGGCATCTTTCGACTTGCACCGCAAGATATATTTGAGTAAAGACTGACATAGAGAGGAGTGACACGAGTAAGGACAGTGAGTTAAGAAGTGAGTTTTCACTAGAGGCGCACCATGACTAGAAGGATTAATCACGATTGAGGTCCTTGGAGGACAAGGCCTTCACCTTGCCTTTCCCTTTCCCTTTTCCTTGGTGTGCTCCTCTTTATCCCCCTCCACCTCCGACTCTATCCCCTTCTTTGTATGGATCTTCTTGAGTTTGCGCTTCAGGTCTTTCTTCTTCCGAATCGCTGGGAGTGTCAGAGCTGCTGTCGGATTCGTCGTGACGTTTCGCTGCCGTATGCTGCCCACAGCTACCTTCAGTGCCGTGTCGGCCTTCTTCTGCTCCTCCTCCACACACCTCTTTTCTTTCGTCTCACTTCCTTCGTCGCTTCCTTTGCCTCAGCCTCATTGCCGCTACCTTGGCCGCTTTGGCCTCTGCCAGATAAGCGAGCCATTCAGCGCGCTTCATCTTCTCGAACTTGGCCTTGACCTTGGAGTTGAGGTCGATATTCCGTTGACCCACTTCTTGGCAAGAGGATTGTAAGGTATATCCCAGACGCAAACAGCTTTCTGTCCGAGGTGACAGTGCTATTGCGAATCCCGAGGGCCGTTGTAAGGCACTTCTTGGTGAAAGGATGATTCGCATACTGGCGGTGGTCTTCATTTTCGTCGTCCTTGTAGGCTAAAAGAGTTGAGTGGATGATATTTCAGTGCAAGGAATTTTACTTACTTCCGGGAACACGGTAAGGACGGCCACCTGTCCAGTTATTTTCATCGCAAAATCTGATGGCGTGGACACGACAGTTCCAGCGCTCACTGTTCACCGATACATTCAAGAGTCTTAGGGAGCCCTCTTTTCACCGCCAAAAACTGTATTGAGAAATCGCATGAATCCTTTATCGGACCATTTCTGGCCATGCATGGTCCTCGTCATCGTGAGAGTTCAGAGTTGGCACAAACCGCTTTTTCTTCACCAGTATTCTTCCGGCTCTGGGCGAGTTCAAGTGGCTTCAATTTCTCGAGGACCCTGGAGGATATGTTGTAGGTGTATTTCTTATCCTTCGGAAATGACATCCGGGGTTTTCCTTCAGACTTCCAGATTATATAGCAAACTAGTCTATCAGAGTTTGATAGAGTTGTAGGTGTCGGCCTGGTTAACCAGTCATGAACTGGTGAACCATGCCAAGACTGACAGTGCTGCCGTGCTCAGTGCTAATGCTTAATTTACTGTAACGACCGTCTAATAAATGTTGAATGATAATGTCACTGAACGAAAAAGAGATTTACCTTTGGCAGGGCTGAGGTGCCCAGAGCTGGTGGGAGGAGCTTTTTCAAGGATGTTGTAAAGATTCCATCTTCAGTCTTGCAGAGAGCTCTACTCTCCCTTTGGGATGGAAGAATCCAGACAGTGTGGGTATGGGTATTGACTCCTGGAACTGACAGCAACTAAAATGAAATAAAATAAGCAGTGAATGACTACATGAAGAATAAGTTACGCACTGGGAAGGTCTGCACCATCCTCATCGGGCTTCACGAAGTCGTGGAACGGAGGGGGTCGGCAACCAACTTCCTGGAATGTTAGGCTTCTGTTTCTCTTCCTCAGAGTCCATTCTGCTTGATAATGAGGACTCTGTGACATCTACAAATAATACTCTAAGTTTCGAGCTATAACAAATTAATACTGAGTCAGGCCTTACCGCAGTCTACTGCCAGTTTGGCTTCCGAATCGTCGGGCTGTCCAAGGTGTTTGAATTGCGGAGGAGGGTCCGACTTCGTGCCTTGCTGAAGGAGTTTCCTATAGGCACTTGGGCAAAGTGTTAGGCTGAACATTGAAGCTACGAAAAGATCAAAAGCTCACCCAGCTGGGGCAACATCCTGCTTTTGACCAGCGGCATCTTGGTCCTCCTTGGATTTGTCTGTGCTGTTCCTGCTGTTCTTGATGGATGCTCTGCCTGTTGTACCTGGACGATAGACAACAAACTTCTGGAAGTGGGACTCAGAGGCAAATTTCTGATTCCTGAGAGCCTTGGGGACAAGCTCTTGAGTTTCTTAGCCATAATCTTGTTGGGGTCAGAAGGGATCGGGATGTCATGTTGAGATTATTGACAGGCTCCCCCTTTAATGTCATCAAGTGAGTGCAGTGTATTGAGATCGAGATGAGTGCGAGCCATGGTAAAAGTGAAAATGATCGGATGGCAACGGAATTCAGTGATCATGTGAGAGCAATGGAATGATTTTCATGCAGAGGTACACTGAACTTCACTGGATACCACTGGACATGTACGCTGGAATCAGTGAAATTCACCAGACAGGGTTGAGCAGTCACTGATGTCCACTATCTAATCTTTCCTTCAATGGATCACATTGATCATCAGTGTTGGTCATCGAATGGACACCAGTGTCCTTTGTTACTAAGAGCATGTAACTCGGTTTCGCTGTTTTCGGACGTTTGAATGAGATGCAAAATATTTGTTTGAGCTCATGAGGCTGCACCCCACAACTGCTGAAGGTACGGCTGTATGAATTGACATTGCTCTATTTGGATACACACTAGTTATGTCTTGAAGTAGCACAAAATTTGAATGATTCGCCCCAGTGATGAATCAAGAGGTGGGCATTTTCTATTTCGATACATCTGCTCCAGTCTGGAGTGCTGACGATGGCACGCTGTGGAGACCCGAGACCAAACCCGCTGGTTGTCGGATTGCCGGGCCTCAGCCAGCCCAGACCCAGATGTGGGCACCATCAAATGCTCCGAGTTGAATTGTCCTCCTAAAGCTGGAAACACTTGGGAAACATGTCTGTACAAACCATGGATTTATTAATCGCTCTCCTCGCTCCCACTTCCCCTCCACCTCCTCATCCGTCATATTCCGCTTGTTGCGAACCGAGGGAAAAGCAACAACATGAATGTGCACCGTACCGTTGAGGAACTTGTTGCCCTGGTTGAATAGGTGTAGGTGAGTGGCAGCTGAAAGGCCGCCTCGAGCTCCTCGTGATACCCACCGTCGCACAGGGTGTATTGGGTGTATTCAAGACTGCTTGGGAAAGAGAGATAACCGCCACAATGGTCGCTCACTTGAGGAACGAGAAGTTAAGCGAGACATACTGGGACACAAATTGAAAGCTCGCATACATCAAATGCACGTGCTCGTCGCAGAGAAATTCAACAGTGCGGCACCAGCATTACAGCTTAAATCACATTAGCCCAGCACCACAAAAGGACTGCCTACGGCCACGATATGCTTACAATGCGCCTGGTGTCAGCTCTTAATATAAATCATATTCCAATTACTACCATACACAACATACAACAAAATGTAATAAGACCTGCCTCTCACTCGGCGTCGACTGGTAACAGACACCTGTCACGCACGTATCTCAGAACACCAGAGGGTCCCGCAGCCTCCGAGATGGACTTCCATCGCCTAAAATAATGGAACCATCTACCCGTTTTCGAGCGTGGGAGATCTCTGTTTGTCACAACATTGATGGGGCATAACCAGTCGATTATCTGCGTACCCTGGATGGCTGCGTTAAATTCAGTGACCTGTGATGGGGCGTGATAGAATGCAGGCACTTTCCATTGCTATCTCGCCGGTGGTCCTGGGGGTCTCATGGACGGTTGTCAAGATCCCTGAGTCGAAAATGGTCGATCTTTGTGGATGGTATTCGATGCTGCACTATGACATACGCTGGGCCTGTTCTTGTCGGTCGGCAACATCATCTAACCATTCCATTATGTCTGGGGAGAGGTTATTTCAGTCAACAGTTCTTCTATGTTCAAAGAAGTAGGCGGTGACATACGGGCATGAGCTCTGTGTTGCTCGTGAGCGGCAGCATGCACAGCTGTGAGGATATCTGAAGCGTTATGCATCAATCTGAGTGAAACCGGTGTAAGATTTGACTTACTTATGCGTGCATTCGTTGCTGATGACCCATATCCCTGGATGGTTATATCAGGAACTAAAATTTTGCAACGGCAGGGACCAACTAAAGCGATTTCCAACAATAACCACGAGTTCAACAGAGTTTTGAACTGCTCTAACATGTTAAGATACTCTTGCAACTCAACCAACCGTCAAACGATAGGGTAGGATGAATGAAGCTTTCCAGGAGTCTTGAGCTGGAGCATCGCGTTTTCAGGCTGTATGTGATGAAGTTCGAGCGGTCGGGGACAGAGTATCTGGGACACCTGGGGGGAAAATAAGACGCTGTATATGACGTGAAACAAGAGGGATGTGCGTATGGCGTTACAGAAATCGATGAAAAATCCGTTGTTGCAGAGGGAAAATGCAAGTGCACAACACACAATTAGCCGCAGCAATAAATAGTCAATAATGGATTGCCGAGTTGCTGTAATCGAAGACACCCCCATATATCATCCAGAGTGTGTTGAGCCAAAGGTGTGCTACCGAATGATTCATCTGGGAGTGCCGTGGTGATCCCGGGGTTGGTGCGCGTCCTTCTGCGGGATTCTTGAGCTTTCTTTTTTTCCCCCCGAACGTGGGTTGGTGCCACTGCTTGCCCTGATGCGCATCCTTGAACTACGGGTGTATGTGAAGCGTGCGGTGCAAGACTCGAGGGTGGCGAATTGTGAGACGCGGTGTCGAGGAACGAGAACGATATCGAGGTAAGGTGCGCGAGGTCTTCAATTTGAACTGGTATTATGTCTGACTCTGGTGACGGCAATACCAAAACCGGTTCGGCTGCGCAGGACAGCGCGAAATTAGTTTGAATACGGCCTTGGTGAACGTCGGTGTGATTGGGAGATGGGACCGAATGACGGACACAGTGGCGGAGAGAGCATAAATTATGTCCTTCAAATCTGTCCAATAGAATTTCCTGTGACCGACCTTTCAATCCCCGTAAAGACCATTAGGGCTTCATAGGACCATAAAACTGACAGGGTACGCACAGTACAATGTTCCAGCAGCGATTTCTACGAAATCAAGGTGTGTCATATCATTTACTTCAAATTCAATTCAATTCAATGGCTTCAAGAAAATCTTTTCTCCTGAGGTTGCCAGGAGCTATGTGGTTCTACTCGATGTACTACCCATTCGTCCTCGGCGTCAAGATCTCACTGATGATAATCGTCAGTTTAACAGAGGGCGCTTCAATTCCAAGTGTACCTTTGTGCTCAAATTTCCGTGGTGGACCAGTAGCCAGTAGGCCAGGTGCCCAACATTTGACATCCCATCCCTATGGTGACAAAGCCAATCCACGTACTGTTCCACTGACATGGTCGAGCTCGTATTCCCAATGTTTGTCAGCCCGTCCGTGCGCTCAGAAAACCAGTCCTCCGGAGTTGGCTGATCCGCTTGAATCTTTCTCAGCTCTATGGAAAATGCATCCCACAGACTAGGTGTCCAATAAACGGTCCACGCTATCTGCTTGAATGCGTGGGGATGGATGCATGTGTCTCCTGCGATAGAATGGTTGGTGGATCGGAAGCGAGGATGGGTTTCGACGTGTGGGATCCAACAGATTGAGCAGCCGGCTGAAGGCGGGAATGAAGGGTGCAAGTTCTGGAACTGCTCATCGGCGATGGCTCTGGTTAAGACTCCGGCTCCACAGTGGCTTGAACTGAAAGGGTCATGATCTGATTCATGTTGTTGACCTGTCAGAGTCCAGCATACAGCACAGCATTTTTCGAGTGCATTGGAGAGGATTCCGACAGCATGCATCATCCGAGGGATGAAGCGATTGCCGTTGCTGGCCGTTGCCGGTTGAGATTGACCGCCGGGGGTTGCAACACGACTCGGTGATCGTCTCGAATGCGAGTCAACAAACGGGTCGGACCCTGTATGCAAGTCGTCTGCCGGTGGTGCAGCTGCATGAGTGGGCTCGAGAGCGCGACGTGCGCAGGGTTAGAAGGAACTGCAGGGATTTGAGACGTGTCTAAAAACTGGAAACTCGGTGAGACGCACCAAGAGCCCGAGAATTGACACTCTGAGCCGAGGTAGATGGCTTCACCCTCGTGGTCTTTGCACCAGATTCACTCTCACGAGAGTTGCATAGGAAATGGAGCTCTCGAAAGAATCCTGCCTCCAGTTTGGAGACGGCAGCGTCCAGTTTCAGCCCAATTTTCTCTTCATGATCCTGTAGAACTGCGACAAGTTCCTGTTTCGTGAGGTTGCCAGTGACAGCGGGGGGCGAGTCGCCCAAGCTATACTCCAATGAAGCGCGCAGGCTCCCGGGGAAAGTCGAAGCTGGCTCAGGGGACAAGAACTTGGAACTGAGGAGGTCACGCCAACCGTTCGCCCGAGATGAGCTCCTCCTAGGCTGTTCTGGACATGGGATTGGAGGTGTACAGTGGCGGACTCTGCTCTGTGAGCGGAACGGCGATGTCAATAGTTCCTGCGTGCTGGAGAAAACGCTGTGGATAAACGATGGTGCCGCCTCCCCTTTGAATCGTTTGTTGCTCGAGGGGGTGGCCGAGGGGGAATGAAATCTTTTGAGCAGGGAGGAAACCGGAGCGGCGGGAGGTGAATCAATCTGTTATAAAGATAAATATGTGGCCAAGAAACTGAGCACACGAGTAGTAACTCACCACCATATTGGGAAGCCGTAGGTCTGCCGAGCGCAAAGCAGTGGGAGAATTTGAACGAGATTGAGTCAAAGAGGAGGGAGGCAGGACATCTGGAGTATGATCCATCTGAAGCATATGCAAATGCGTCAGGTAAATTAAACTTGGTGGTGAGGGACCCACCCTATCCTCGGACTCTGATAGTGACGGTGAGCCGCCGCGGGATTTAGATGACGACAATGAGTGGTGAGTGACGAGGGTCTGCCTCTCCTGGGTTAGCACCGGGTCTGCTCGGAACCGACGCCGCGCATTGGAATTTTCGAGAATATTCACAAGGGGAAGCGAGGCGCGTTGAGAAATCCGGAGAAGACGTCGTCGCTTCGGTGGCCCTGGGGACGATTCGTGACGTGGAGAAGAAGAGGGTGACTCGACCTCGTCCGGGGAGGCAGGAAATTGTGCTAGGGATTCGACTGGAGGCAGAGACCTGGGAGAGCTGCCCTGTGAATTTGGGAATTGATTAAAACTTGGTGTCAAAGGGAGATGGGTGTTCGTGATTGCTCCTGTTTGAAGTGGGTGGGAGTATTGAGTGAGCGGGCGGTGAGGAAGCCCTGGCGGCCCTCCCCGCTTGCCGGGAGGAGGGGCAAATTGGGTGATGGGCCGAATTTTGAGTGCTTTAGCAAATGAGCGCTGGCCCCAATCCAGACTGTCAGTTTGGAAACGTCTCAAAGTTGTATCAACTTGCCTGAGAACGGGACGGGGTGGGAGCAAGGGTCGTGAAATCTATTCGGCGTATAGAAGGCCGTGATGCCGGGGAGGGCTGGTGCATAGTCTGGGGGCTGAGTCGATGTTGAAAGTTGGATTAGCACAGACCTGTGATTGGGTCCGCGAGATGGCTGGGTCCGGAATGATGGGTCCTTCCGAAACACTGTAATCAACTACCTGAAAGTGTTTAGAGTGTTTGCGCATTAAATGGTCTTTGAGAGTCTCTATGGAATGCGACGTCCGAGCGCAGTCATCAAAACATGCTAGCAGGTCTTGAATACGGGGAATTGGGATATCTGAGGGCATTAAGTCTTCTAGTGTAGCTGTGGGTTGCAACACACCTCGATACTTCCTCACCCCAGCTTTCTGATATTGAATCTTCACCGAGTAACCACGAGCATGGAAATCGTCTATGTGCTTTGCAACTTGAGAGGCGGATTCGCCCAAGAATTCATGATGGCAGTTGTCCACGGGGCAGCTACGGCGCCATCAGAAGGGCTCCACGGTAGCAAGATATGTGTCCCACCGCCACAAGTTTCTCCGTGCTTGGGACATCAGTAGCTTGAAGATGAATATAGGATGTGGTGGTGGCCGGAAGCAAAGAGCGACGGACTGATGGCCATCAGGAATGTGTCGGAAGCGGATCTAGACGGGTGGCGCTGCCATCACACAAAATCTGATGGGAGCCATATCTGGCCTCGCCAGCCCAATATCAGCAGTTTGTGACCTCGTCAGCTCAATGCCAGTTTTCAAGCTCAACGTGATGGAGCACAAGATGGCTACCGTTCTGCAGGGTACTTGCGAGCACCGATATCTCCTTAGGATGTACGTACATATCGTGTACGAAAGCACCATTTTACTGCAATATGTCCTAACGACAATCTAAGTGTGCGACATCGAGCCTGATGTACGGTAGGAGCAAAACTAAAAGTCCGCAAAACCAAGGTCCTCTGGGAATTCCTCATCGTCCTCCGGCTCGAAATCTTCTTCGTCACTTCTTCCGCACCGCCACCCGCCTCCTCATCATCCGACTCTTCATTCGACTCGCTCTCGCCATCCAATTCATCTTCATCGGAACCCGAGTCGTTATTGACACGTCCGCCTATGTCGAGTTCGTCGTCCGCTGGCAACGCGTCCGGGTCATCATCGTCCATTTCCGATGTCCCGATGTTGAGATGACCAATTCCACCCAAAGTAACGCATAAACATATCACGATCCACAAATCTGAAGGGGTGCATATCAGGTCAGTGGAAACGAACCGTTACGAACATAAGGATGACATACACATTGACATGATAAGTCGTCCAATCTTCGGTATCATCTAAGGCGCGTGCAGCTGTTACGTCTTGGGTAGCCAGAAGATTATTGGTGCGTCCTCCAGCAAAATCAGGGATGAGATGACTGCTGCGAATGACTTGCGCAGGATCCAGAAACCCGAACGCGTACGGGTCGGACTCCGGAACAAAACCAACTTTGGGTAGCCGAGCCCTCTTGATTCCCGCGCGATAGCCTGGCTCGACACCGAGCCATCTAACCCAAAGGAAATCCATTGGCGTAGGGGTCGTAGAATCAGATGGAGTAACGCGGAGAACATTAGCATGGAACACACCAAGTAGCTGGCAGTACCAATACGGGTGTGCCCCGCCTTCCGTCTCGGGTGAGCGAACCATGAGAAAGGATGAGGTGCGAGGGTTGAGTGTATCCTGATCTCGACGGAGTCGTATGTCGTGTAATTGACCCGGAGTGTTCTGGAGGCATAGATCTTGTTGTTAACGATACGTACGGTGTTTCTGTCTTCTGGCGTGAATTCTTCGTGAGTGTCACCATCGAAATCACGGTTGAGAAGCCGCCCGAGAAGGTGATCCTGGAGTTTTGGAATAAAATCCTGCGGCACGCCGTTAGAGAAGGAAAGCCAGAGATATATCACTTACCACCATCGCAGGATCCCCTGTCCTGGAATTGAAATGGAAGATGTCCAGGGGATTTCGTCTGGTCCGACTGGTGTGGTGGTGGACATCCGGTGGTGTGGCGCCAAGCGGATCGTCCTGGCCAAACGCAACGTGATGGGCATGCTTTTTGCGTGGACTCCGTGCGGCGGAAGTCCGTGCGGCGACTCTTGCACGCGCGAGCCGCATATAGCGAGCCCCGATCTGGGCCGTGTGCTTTCGTTTATTGGTCAACCCGTACATCCGCTTCACGAGCCGATGAAGACTTTCACCCTGAACCAATTTTGGTGAGCAGCAGAGTTATTAAGGAAGTGGAACTTACAAGCTGCGTTGAATATGAATCACTGGGACCAAAGAGCCGAATGCTTGGCACATAGTCGCCCATCACATGCCATTTGTATGTATTGAGATTAAGGGTCTTCTCTTTCTTCAATTTGGGCGCGGTGCGGGAGCGGTAGTAGTAGCGGAAGCCGCAGCCGCTGGACCTGCAGCCTTGGCTGCAGCTGCTGTTGCTGCCCGCTGCTCGCGCCGGCCACGTGCAGCGGTTTCGCGCGGCAACTCAAACATTTTGAACTGCGAGCACGTCGTATTTTTGAATTCTCGCATGAGCCGTCCAATTTCAGGCGTCAACTTTGTCAAGTGTTCAAGTGTCGGGTCTGTATGCATTCGGAGTTTAGCACAAGCATGCCATTCGGCCATCCGATAAAGTAGTTTGAGCACGTGAGCATTGTGCTCAGGTGGGAAAAGACCATCAAAAGCCGGAATGGCGCATTGAAGGAGATCTTCAAAGTCCCGGGCACCGAGTTTCTTCATTTCCGAGGCATTGGTAGCGAACCGGTGTATCGTGCCTGCTCCAAAACGTGGCATCTGGCGGTATCTACTCGTCGAAAGGTCAGCAAGATTTACTACATATGTAACAGGCTCACCGTCGATCGAGCTCGGCCACCAAGTCTTTCCCATTTGGAAAAGCATATAAAAGACGTATGAGATGAATAAACAAATTCTTCCACACCCCTAATTCAAACTCGTGCATGAAATCAACAACCAGCATTCGGTGGAGATTAAAATCACTGCCAAGACGCTCCATAAACGCGTTCTGCAGCAAAGGTCGGGTCGGTCGCTATGGGATCACGAAATTTAGCGGGACCTACCAGAGTAGGAACAGATGAGGTCTCCTTGAGAAGGTCATCGATCTTACTCGAACCAATGCCGAACGCGGACACATAGATGTGACGCCGGGCACTGCGGATAGCGTCGCCGAGATATTTACGAACATTCGTGACTCAGGCGGAGATATCACGAACGAATCCCATTAGGTGTAGTTGGGATTCGGTGTAAGGCATCGCGGACAGGGGCAACCCCCACCGTCACGGATTGTTGCAAGCAGCACCCTAAAAGTGATACGTAAGTACGACAGCAGGCTCGAAGGTGAGACATACTTCTCCGGATAATCGGCAGAATATGTGAAAAGACGTGGATAGACGCGACGCTCAATGCCATCGGCACATGTGATCACGATCCCATATTTGCACGCATGAAGAAATTCATCGTCCAGGAGATGCTTCCAAACAGCGTGCATTAGCTCCCGGCGACAATGGGTGAGGATATCGCTTTTTTGAGTTGCCCACTTAGCATGGAACTGGGAGATCATGTCCTGAATCGAGTCAGGTAGCTTCAAGAAACGATGATCAGATTTAATTTAGGCATCAAATGTTCGACCAGACTCACCGAAGGAATATACGCGACATGGTGTTCAGCCCCGGCATTTGGTTGGACACGAATGTACTTGGAGAGATTACCGATGAGCATGTAAATGGGCCAAAGTTTTGCATTACCGAAATTGGCAAGATGCGTCGAATCAGACCAAAACATGAGCGCTGCGATAACCTTCTCACGTTTACATCCAAGATCATCAGGGGGGAGTTTTCCGTGCCTCTGAATGTAGTCGTGCTCTGCAATGAACACGTCAGAGTTGAATAGTTCGCTGAAAACCCGGATCTGTGTAGCACTGCTTCGGATTTTGTGAAATAGTTTGAACGGGGCAAAATGGAAATGCCGAGAAAGGGGATCCGCAAACGCTGACTTGATCACGGACACGAGACTCCGGTAATAGAGGCCAGGCACGGCAAACGTTCTGGACGGAACAGTTGTAGAGCCGGAAGGCACTTCAATATTTCCGCTGGTTTCGTTGAAGTCGCCGAGAAGTGGGAAGGCTGCTTTAACATCTTTATCAACCTGTTTATTTGCCCGACCAGCATTGAAACCCTCCAGTTCGTTGACATCGAACCCCGGATCCTGCAGAACATGGTGAACAAGTGAATCGAGCTGACCCTCGGATTTCGTCGTATTGCCATTATTGAACCAATTCATGAGGAGCGAGGTCGTCCGATTTATCGTCGGAGGTCTGGCTGCAGAGCGCGTAGTCGGCGGAGTGCGGCGCTGGGGGAATTGATTGGACAGATTGTCCAAGGATATTAATGAATCTGGATCGTACGTAGGGCGATGGAGGTAAGTGCGCCAGAGGCCAAAGGTATTTACAACGGTTTCGAATGTGTCTCGAACGATGAGAACTACACGAGGAAGAACTCTCTCTGCAGGTGCCTCGGGCGGAGGGAGATTTTCGACTGGAGGTAGAGGTTCGGGCAGGATGTCCCTGTAACGGCCGGGCAAACGAATATTTCGCCTCAGTCTGCCCGCCTGTACCTCAGAAGGAGGGGATGCGACGGGCACAGTCCAAGCTGGGGACACCGTTTGCTGTAAATCATCCGACCCGGTGGAGGCGTCTTGAGTCGGATTCTCTTCAATGTCTGGCATATGGAAATCGTCGGAGACACAGGCGTCGTGATCCGTGAAGGAGGGACCCGACGAGCTATGGGTGCTCTGAGTGCCAAATAATTAACAAAAGTCATTTGCAGATAAAAAGATATGCGCACCAAAACCGAGCCTCGTCGTTTTCGTTGCTCCAGAGTAGCCGGAAGCAGTTTCCTCTTCATCCCACCAGCTCTAGACACATTGATATTCCCTGCCGCTCCCGCGGCTACCCTCTCCTGCCTGACTGCAATTTGTTGGCGCTGGAATTCAAACCACTTCCCGCATGAGTCTTGATGTCGAGTTAGGGCTCCGGCGGATCCGACAGGTGCCTTGCATTCTGGCGCGCCACAGAAGAACCTGCCAGCGCCGGACATGCAAATGAGAAGAAAAAGGATGAGCAGAAAATGTAGAGAAGATATGAAGCCGTTGGAGCGTCGACGTCGTTGGGCGGCGATGCCCATAGGTGAGTAGGCAGCGGGACAGTCGTCTTCGTTATCGGCCGAGTCACGGTAATACAGTATTCGGACTCCGCATTTTCAAATTGCGTAGCACGATCACATGCAACCGCCGCGATCGGTTTGTTGACTGTTGGATGCAAGTGAGTGCGGAATATAAAAGGCTGCCCGTGTTTGTTGCCTCTCGTTCCTTCCCCCCATCATCCGCCCTCCTGCCATCTGTCTTCCGCCATGGCTCAACGCTCCCATGCATCTAGCCCCGGGCCCTCGCGCCGCCACATCGGGCTTTTAACATTTTACTTGCCGGCGCTTGTACGAGCTCGTACGGGCATCAAAAGTCCCACAAGCCACAAGCCCGCAAGCTATGTCCTCTTGCCAACAAGTTCAATCAATTTTTTTTTTTTCAGTGGGTGCATTCGCATCTAGTTATCATCTCTGCACTCTTATTTTTTTCTCACAATCGAAAAAGTCTAAAAAGTCACAAGTAAAATGTTATATTACTGATGCACTCCCGCAGCCCACGTCGCCACTCCCGCAGCCAGTCGCGCCACAATTCCAGCCCGCCGCGCCGCCGCCCTCACTTACCTGCGCGTCGAGGGTCATCTCGTGCATCTCACCGCTCATCGAGCTCTCAAGGACACAACACAGAGCAAGATGATGACGGTGCGACGCCTGGCGTCGACATAAGGCCGCATTCCTTGCCTTGCAAGCAAGCAACGAGTTCCAAGCCCAGAGGAAGAGGAAGCGCGACGGATCCGAGTGAGTACCAGACCACACTGTGCCTTCATTGATACTCATCGTCCCCAGGAAAACGGTTAGCACGCAGGCAATGGGTCGAGGCATTCGGATGCTTGCAGCGCTGTTCGGCGAGATACCCATGATCGTCACGGATGCCGAGGCCTACGCGCTGGACCGCTACGGCGACGACGATTTCGATGAGTTTTCCGAGAACCTCACGGACCAAGAGTCTGCCTACCTTGCGGACAAACGAGAGTGAGGACAGGCTCTGCCCGTTCTGGGAGTTCACTGATCCACTGTATGCCCGTAGATGCGAACGAAACCTCGGGGCCTACCAGCAGATCATGCGGCTCGTGCCGGCCCTCAAGCACAAACTGGTTGGGACAGGCGTAAGCGCGGCCGCGGCTTTGATTGACTTTTATGCTGCAGTACCGTGACGTCGTTGTGATATAACCTGCTTCCTGCTACAGCTCCAGAAGGGCGCCAATGACTCCCGCAGGAGTACATACAACTTTAGTAGGATAGGCATTCAATGGATGCCTATCGCACAGTCGAATGCCTATCACACAATTAGATGCCTATCCCGGATGCTTAAACACCTATCGCATGCTTGACTGCCTAACAAGTCACATCAGTGACATGACAAGTGACTCGTCACGAGGCAGCCAGATTTGTCTGATTCTCTATGGTGATCTTGCCTCAGCCTGCTGGCGCTGCGAGTCTCTCATTCACCACACGATCTTGCTCCGATTGGGCAGGTAATTTCCCAAATCGCCCCGGTGTGGAAGGGGAGAGCGCCTCGCTTGTAGGTTCTTGGAATGGGTCGGTGATCCGTGAAGCGTAGAGTAATGGCTGGAGATAAAATGTAGAAACGGGTCCCGAGCCGCGAAGTAGAGAAATGGATGAATGAGAGGGTATCGGTAGCGTACGGAAACGTCGTAAAGTGAGAGTGAGGTCGTGAGGAGAGTTTTTGAAGTGCTGGTGGCTAAAGAGCCCACTGGTGACTCTCCGAGAGGAAGGGGCAAGGAGCGACCATACTGCCTCCTGGCTTTTGCCCTGCACTGGCCACAGAGATGGTGGTACGAGCGTAAGAGTTGATTGTCTGTCCGTGTTTACATTGTAAATAGATGATGTAACGACAGATTGGAGCAGAACCGAATAGAATAAAAATGCGGATGTGGAAGGATTTCCACATCCCGGAAATCCAACCCTGCTACACCGGGAGGCTGTCGAGGTTTGGTGCTTGCCACCGTCACCCCGGCGGTTTGTCGAGCTGTCGAACCCGTTGAAAATGTCACGCGTCACCCCTCCTGTCGATTTGATTGTAAAAATACAGTATTCCATTCATTTCTCCTCAAATGGCTCGCGAGTTCGCCGACTTGTCTTCGTTTTGTCGCCTGGCATTCATGGATGAATAACTCTGGACGAAGTTGCCTCAGTTTTCTCGCACGTTATTTCGATATCACTTGCCGGGTGATCCCAATAGCCTTCGGATCGACGGCGGTCCCTGAAACTACAAAAAACACCATAAATTGGTTCCATTTGATTTCAACATCCGATAGAGTTACGAGGTCAATTTGCGGCCAGGATGCTTTTCCACCTTGAATAAATGCCACGAATAACACCTGCTCCCGAATTCCTCAAGAGAAGCGTGCGATTCTCCAATATGGGAGCTATACCACATCCATGGACGATTTTGAATCCGTCTACAGTCACAGCAAATCGGCCCCCGAGAAGTCGCGGTATTGAGGAACACGGCGTACTTCGTCGTCAGCCGGTTCCAAATTAATGCCTTCAGCGATTCGCCACATTAAATATTACTGGTGCGACCCAGTATTATTGGGGATGAATCTCAGGTCTGGACTAATCACTGCGGATTCCGCGGTGGTGTGGGTCCGAGCGCTCAGGTATGCCGTCATGACATTCGAATATACCTTTCCCAGTATGAATGCCAATCTGCGGCGGGTTTCGATTGAGTATAGGCGCTTGGAGGGCAAGGCATCACGAAATGCGCGGCATCACGGGATGCGTAGGAGGAACTAACTGTACGTGAAGAAGAGCCTGAGGTCGACAATCACGATGATGCTGGTTAGGGCACTGGTTTGGATCGTGTGGGAGATGAGCTTGGTTATCAGGGCCTCCGTCTGAGCCCACGGGGTTGCTTTCCGATACTACGAGAGCTGTACGCGAAGAATTACACACCGCACGAAGAATAGGTTCAACGGGCTTACAATTAAGATCATACTCCTCGCGATGATCATATCGCAAGCCATGCCATCCTTGACTCAAGGATGGCGTGGCTTGCGATATCCTAAGTACAACGGAAGACGGTATTAGTTGATACCAGTTTTGCGATGGGCTTCGCCGTATCGAAAGACTTACCATCGGGCCTTCAGGACGACATCCTTGAGTACTACAATACAACATATCCGACCATCCCCATCATTGCTCGTGCTACAGAGACTGTGCGTGGTGTGGACGGCCTCTTTCTACACGGCTCCGTACAGGCACACGGATACTTCATCTGGGACGGCCATCGAATAACTTACTCTACTTCGTAGACTGACGCCTCTAGCTCCTTGGTCCAGCTAGATGCGGGTGGTGTTAGATATGTTGGACAAGTATACAACATCCTTACTCACCGACAGCCGGGTCTTGACCGTCGCACTGCCTTCTTGACATACACTGGATGCGACGCTGCCCAGATTTGATATGCCTCCGTGGGATCCCTAGTAAGTCGGTGGTTCGACTCGACATTGGCACCTCATTAAGAATCTCTGCAGCCCAGAACTTGAAATATTCGCATGGGAGCACGGAAAGTTCCTCCGACGGACTGAATATCCGGGTGGACACGCTCCCACAGTGCCTCGTTCGAACTGAGTAAGTAAGTATTGATTATGAATTCCGGATGATGGGCCTCAGGGAAAATCCCGGCTGCTGTAATTAATACCTTAGGCGCTATTTACGTGAAACATTAGGGCAGTCAGAGTAGAGGATTCTGGAGGGATTAAGGCAAGGATTAAGGATGGATTATGGAATTTTGGAACACCCATAATCCTCCATAATCCAAGCATAATCATGGTATAATCCAAATCTACTCTGACCGACCCAGAACTGCAATGAAGGATTATGATCAGAGGTTTAATCCGTGATTATGTTAAAGCCATAATCGACCCATAATCCTTGCCATAATCACAATCCCTTCCGAATCTCCTCCAGAGGAGCTTCGAGGATTCTGAGGGATTAAGAATTCGAGGGATTCTCCCACGCTAAATAAATTCAGAAACCTTCCATAATCCCGACCCATAATCTACCAGAATCCTCTACTCTGACTGCCCCTATTCTGCATGGCGACCGACACGCGCGACTTGGCAGCCCACGGTGCTGAACGTGACCGCGCCGGCCTTTCTGCCATTGAGCGTCGCGCTCACCGAGGATGAGCTGCAAGATCATCTGCAGATGAGCTGCAGATTAATTTCAATGTGCCTGAAAGGAATAGATTCGGTGTTCGTGTCGGTGCTTCCCGAAAGGTGCCCGAAACCTGAACAATAAGCGATGCCGAAATGGGCGCTGAATCTTTTGTTGTCGGTGCCGGTTTCAACGTGGATGAAGTTACTGTTTTCGGCCGCCCGTCCATGGTAGCTAAAACTGGCAGTTTCAGGAGCACGTTCAGCAGTGCTGAAACCCCCGCCGAGACTACTATTTTAGCCCTGCCGAAACTACCCCCGAATGCCTTGCTTTCGGCAGTGGATTCAGTTCAAACGAAACTATTAAATTCAGTTTGATTTCAGCACAGTTTTTTCTGACTACGAAACTCTACAACTCAGTGATGTTTTCAGGTCACCTGAAATTTCCCACTTTGCCGTGTGTGTGCCATCAGCTCATCAGCTCCGAGGCCGGATCAATACATTTTCTCCTTCTTACGACGACCATTCATTCCCCACTTTCCTCTTCAAGCACAATCTACCTATGTATGAGGACGTTGGGCACCTCAGGTAGGATCAAGACCTCCTTGCTCTAGTTGAGGAGGCTCTCATCCTCTCTTGCAGGTGTTCACTGGATCATTGTGCCGCCCGTTTCTCCTCAGGGTGGGCGCTGGTCCACCACCTGAGCGATGTCCATGCTATGCTCTACTCGGTCAAACTGCAGCTCCCACATGATCAGAAGTCACGAGTATACGGTGTGTGTCCAATTCCGGCAGGACTGGCCTCATTCTGATTTATCATGGTCTTCACAGTTCGCCGGATACATGGCATACTCGACTGTCCGATCACGGATTGCTTCAGGACTCGGTCCATGGAGGGACTGTTCGAACACTTGAGGTAGTCCCATGCCCGCGACTTTACCGTCTTGGAGTGCGACATCAAGCAGGGACTTCGGGACCCTGGGCGGGTCCCACCCACAGCCACGGTCTGTCTCCCGCATACCTATCCGCTCTCAGACTTACACGGAGTTTGGTCGCAGGTTTCGAATCCCCATGCTCAACCACCAACACCTCAGAGTCCGCCTGTGACTCGTCGCACAAAGCTAAACAGTGTTCGGCCCAACACACCAGTTCAGAAACCCGTGTGGCCGAATAGGATTTCAAGTTTCTACACGGCAACCATGCACCCTTCCGACTCCTCTTCCAAAAGCCATCTTGTGCGTAGAACCAGCTCCAATGAGTATCCTACTGACATGAAACGTGGCCCAGGCTGCGACATCAATTGTATACCCGATGCCACTATCCCAGGTGAAATCCTCTCCACTGCCTCCATCCTCCTCTCCAGCACAATCGACGCTTGTGTCATGCACTCTGCCTGCAAAAGCAAGTGCTAAGCGTCCGCTCTCCCATAGATCTGCAGCAGCCAGCGGACAAAGCATCCACGCTGTGAACTGGATCCATTGATGATGCCATCCGCGACACCTGACTCAGTTTTGCCCCTACAACACAGGGACACCAGTCGGATGGTGATGCCCTCCCCGACCGTCGATCCAGACTCTCCGTGTCCGGAGCCAATCGAATGGCCCTGACGCTCACATGAATTGCGTCCTGTCCTGAACTCTCCGGGGCAATGGTGCTGCCTCTTGCTGTTCTCGATCTCATTCAGCTCAGAATTGCACTCTGAGCTCCTTCAACTCTCCTGCGCCTATGTTCAGATATCATATATCATCTCTCAAAGTTTCGCAGTCCTCAATTGTAGTGTATGCTTCGTAATGACTGACACACTAACTTCGTTTCTTCATTCCTCGAATCCAAGGCTTCCAGGACTGCCATCTTGGAAATTGATTCTACGCAGGCCTCGGCCTCAAACACCCTCGATTTTTGCACCATCATGCCCACCTAACCGATCCACCATCAAATGGCATAAAATGTCGAGCCTATAGCTCTTAAATTCGCACCCAAGGCCATCTTCCGGTGGTGCCGTCTCCGAATTGCTCATTTCAAAGGATGTGGTGGACAATGATACTGAACTCGAGCTATCTGTTTGCGGGATGGTGTTTGACCCGGCTAAACTGCCTGGATTCTGAAACCACCCGATATTCCCTAGTTTGCACTCAATTCACACTGCTACAGTTGTTTGAACCTCATCCCAATTCATTCAGTGTAAACTCACCGGGACTATTTAAAGTCCAGATTATAAAGGGATCGCCCGTTCACTCATATTCATGTCATATCGGAACTATGGTTCACTCTCGTACACTATTTCTCTTCGTCCTGCTGGACCCCAAAGTCTATCACATGATGTGTCCTATGCTAACATGCTAAAATCAATCGCCCCGACCTCTTGGGTTAAACTTTCCTTACACTCCAAACTCGTGTCTCAATTTATCGCAGTTCACAACTTCAAGCTTATGGCTGCAACGAAATTTCTGGCCACTCAAAAGCTCTTGCCTAGAGTGTTACTTGGATTCCTCTCTTATACTCACACTTCACTAGTACTATTCTGGTCGTCTGTACAAAGATTTCCCTAAATTTCACTCCTTCCATCTCGATTCTCATCTCACACTGGGGGTCATGCCTCGATTATCACTCCAGCCTCTGCTGTCCTTTTCCCCCCACTGGATCATGCCTCAGATTTACTCTAACCCATATGTTGAATTCTCTTTTTACTCCGAGGCCATGCCTCGGATTTATTTTTGGCCTCTTCTTCCACTTTTCTACCCTTCTGACTTTGAGCTTTACTGGCTTCTCGGTACTCCGGTCATGCCATCCAACCCTTGCTTAAAATTCAGACTTTCTTCATAATATTATCGAATTCGACCTCAAGGATTAGCCGCCATCTTTTGGGTTAGTCGTGGCCCTTTGTGAAGGCCCTCGCCTGGCATCTCTTGTTGGGTACATTCTCGTGCATTCCCATCGCCCCACGACCTGGAGCTCAGCGGCTTACAGATCAGTCCACCGCTGATCTCTCCATCCCCCAAAAAATATACCGCTCTCTCGATTCTCTTCCCGACGTGTGACGAAGCAAAGGAATAAGAGGGGCACACCGCCTGTGGCTTGCGCAAGGGGTGCATGGTCTTGTGATGGCGGAGTGACGCATCTCCTCGTTGAGTCACGGTAACGCGTGACCAGCGCCGTGAATGGGCGCCCACCACTCAGCCCACTGGCCCAGCCCTTCTTGCCCGGCAGTGTGCCCAGCGTTGTGAGTATCCACTGGGAGCCTCCCTGCGTCGTTGGTTCTCGACGTGGTGTTGAGTCATGTAGAAGTCTCGACTGGGCGGGTCACGGACGAGAGGCGACTTTTATTACTCCACTGCCCTCCGTGTTCGATTGCACACCGTGATTGACTAGCTCCTCAGCCATCGTAAATCAATATAAGGAGAAACCTCTGTTATATTGATCACTCGACCCAATTTTATTTAGGGGGTCGACATTGACGAGGTTGAACCACCCTTTTGGGACGATATCGATCGCCCGCAAGGAAACCTCAAACCGCCCCTCCCATACCACATTTGCATTGAAATTTTGTGCTTCCGAACGAAATTGAGGGGATTTCCTCGGCCTACTTGTGGGTTTCAGCCATAAATATGGTAAATCCATCGTCCCAAGTTGAACATTGTTTGCATATACCAAGGGGAAAAAAATGCATGCCTGGGTCCAATGGCACAACCCTTCCACCTTCATCGTAGATAATATACGATTAAACCTCTCTTATATTGATCACTCGACCTAATTTTTTTGTGGGGGTCGACATTGACGAGGTTGAACCACTAGATTCCCTCTTGGGATGATATTGATCGCCTCAAACGCCCCTTCCCATACCAAAACTTCAAGTGCGAGCGCACGAAATTGAGGGGATTCCCTCGACCTACCTGCGCCTTGCAGCCTTAAATCTGGTGAACCCATCCTCACAAGTTGAATTTCGTTCGCATTTATCAAGAAACCAAAAAAAAAAAAAGGAAATAACACGTATTTACAAGTAGGGGCGAAACCCGGCCACCTGGCCCACTTTCCCATCCTCCTCGCGCTCGTATTCAACACCTCTGATCACCAACCGGAGCATCCATTCCGACGCGGGGGTAAGGCAGACGCCGCGCCCATTGCGCTCGGTGCACGCCAACTTTACGAAACGGTGGGTCGGGGCATTCGCGAGCAGTGTTTTGACACGCGGAAGCAGGTGGTTGTGCTGTTCCCCGGAAGCGTTGACGTCCCCGATGAGGAGCGCCTTGCTAGCACTGGTGGATCCGGGGCCAGGGGGAGTGTGGATGAGAACGAAGCGGACGGCGTGGAAGTCGGAGTCTCGGAAGTCCTTATCGAGAAGGCGCGAGGAACCTAACAGGAGAGGGTTTATAATTGGGAGACGAGGGACCCGAGACTCCATGACAGCCGTATCGAAAGGGAGGACCGAGAATCAATCAAGCAGCGGATCATCGCAGAAATACAGGAGGAGCTGTACAAATGGATCATTCTGCAATCTCAAGATCGATATCATGCATCAAATGAAGAGTCCCGTAACTATTTCCCGTGTTCTTCCACTGTAGTATCCACTGATTATTTTCGCAGGGATGAAGAGCGACCTGCGTCCTGGAGACCATTACAATGTACTCTTGTCCCTCCGAGGTCTTGACCCGCATCGAGACAGCCCCGGCGAAATCTTGCACACATATCGTTTGGGCGAGGACAAACAAGATATGCCTTCGCTTCGCTCCGGCAGCTGGTGTGACCGAGTCATTGCGTTCATTGCGTGTTATTTTTGATCAAAGCATATGTTCATGCATCAAGTTTCGAATGAAAGGTTTGTTGAAGCCACTATATGATAATATCTATCGTCAATAATCAACAGTTGCGATGAGTTGAGCAAAATAAGTGAACACGATTGACAGATGAGTTCGCTGAGAATACTATGGGCTGAACAGACCGATTCGCACGAAAAAGTGGCCCATTTGGGCAATGTCTGACGCTCAATATCGCTCATCAGAGAGTGCCCAGAATGCTTTTCACAATCTGAGCTCGCCAAGGGACCTCGTCAGATCTCTACGTGGGTAGTGGGAAGACAGATGTGGTTATGGCGAGGCTGCACACCTCTGGAGCGAGTGTACTTGGGCTGAGCTGAGGGCAGTTACTGCATACCGGACTGAACTGGAGGCATGTTGGAAACCGAAATAAATCCAGGCTGACTGACTTTGCGCCATAAGCACGGCAGCTGCATGTCATTTGGGGCTGTGTTCCGATGAGCGAAATGAATAAGCTAGTTTCAGAGACTGGTGGCTATTTCATGAATGTTGACGAAGAGGAGCTAACGTGATAGTCAGTATATCACTCTTGCATCCACCGAACACGTTTACAAAGAAGGTTGAGTACTTTTGATCATGTCTCGGAATGAGAGTCCAACGCAATGGAATCCAAGAAGCTGTGGAGGTACGAGTCAGAGAAAAGGTCACCGCCACCCATCACTCCAGTCACAAGACAGTGCGCTGCCTCGCGGGCTCATCACTGCCATCAGGACATCCGCGCAAAGCTGATTCGCGCTCATAGCCACGGACAATTGATGTCCGCATCGCCAGTTCCTGAAATCTGATGGGTCGGCTCATACTGGCTGATAGCGGGCTCAACGAAGCTAGCGACTTTCATCAGCGTGGATGAGTGCTGGCGAGATCCATCAGAGCTGGTGGTGAGCTGGCGAGTGCCTTGTGAGGAGCGTGCCAGCGCGCACTCATCTTGTGAGCTATGGTCAGCGCAGATGTACCGCAGACCCCAGTACGAGCATAGTTGCCATTTGCTTGCAGTTCCGACCGAATACGAGAATTGGAGCAGGAAAATATATATATATTTGGGAGCGCAGTTACATGGCAGGTACAACTATTCTGCGCGTTCCACCCGGGCGCGGCGCTGGGCCCGCAATTTTGCCATGGATGTGACGGCCATGTGGTGGGTACGCGCAGATGAGGCGTGGGTGGGGAAAATTTGCCTGGCGCACGAGGGGTTAGACCACGATGATAGATAAGATATAGACAACGCACTTGTTCCACCACTCTAGTAGGGCATCCACATGCGCCTTGTGAGGTGTGTCTTCACGTGGGGCCTCGAAGTAGTCAACAATGAAGTTATACATTTGTGGGTATGAGAAGCCGTAGTATTCAGGGGTCCAATGGTGGGCGCTCGTCAATGCAAAATGCTCCTGAGAAAGGAGTAAGCAATGGGCAAGAAACCGAAGCTCAAGCATGTACGATGACAGCAATGTACGCGATGGAGCGGGGAGTCACCTTCCCATCCATGTGGAAGATCTCGCAGGCAGGCTTGCGGAGGACCTTACTCGTGGTCTTGGGCCTCTTTTCAAGTGGGGCGTTCTCGAAATCGTTTGTCTTTGCTGATGAGGGACCGGTGAAAACAGCCTTGTATCCCTTTGACGTGGCGAATAATACCAGTCAGCAAGTGTCTTGGGCAGAGCGAAAACCATACCTTTACAAGATATCTGCTCTTCAAGAACCCCACATCGACATCGCCTGGGTCGCCATTGAAGCCAAAGTAGAAAATGCGGCAGAAGAAGCTCTTGCTGAGGGGGACGGTGCCAGTGCGAAGCTGGATTCGGATGCTGATGCCGATGAGTCAGCAGATCACGAACTGAACTTCAAGTTGGACGTACTCTTTCTTGCCCCAGTCGAGCTCAATAGGACTCAGTAATCCACTGCAAAGGTCATGTTCCACGCCTCGGTTCACGCGGTCATCAGACAACAATGGCGCATACTGTCTGATAGTCTTGCCTTCTTGATCCACGATGGGCAGAGTGTGGTCGAACACAGAAAGGTCGGGACGATCCCGGTCTGCGTTAATCCAAGAACCGAGCGATCTCGAAAGTCTTCCAATGTCATCGCTGCGGGAGAAGGCACGACAACTTTAGTATGATAGGCATTGGATGATGCCTATTGATGGGGCTAATGCCTATCACTATAAAAAAATGCCTATTATGCAGGTGAATGCCTATTGCTTCACAAATGCCTATCATTTCATGAATGCCTATCCACTGCAGTGTTGCATTTTAAGGTTAAGCCTTAATTAAGGCTAAGCCTTAATAACACCTTAATATTAAGCCTTAGAACGAGCTGGGAACGTAGTTAAGGGCTTATTAAGGGCTTATTATTGACGTAAGGATGCTTACTCGTCACCGGCTATGGGCGACACGATGGTAAAATCGGTTGAACATGGGCTCGACAACGAGACTGGAGAAACTCAGCATATTTCGTCTTGCAATTGTGCTCAAGCGACACTTTGGCATTTTTCTGAGGTACCAGATGGTCGTTTGGAGGCCTTGCGGGATCGTGGGAATTTTAAACTTAAGCCTTAATTAAGCCCACCCTTATTAACCCCTTAACTTGTTCTTAAGCCTTAACCAAAAATTTTACCCTTATTAACCCCTTAAAATGCAACACTGATCCACTGAGGGTTTCTCCCCCCTGTGTGACCATGGGATTGTTCAGATGCAGTGCACACAACACAAAGAGTGCGGCACACACCATTTATCTGCGGCACTTGGCACACATCTTTAAGGGCTTGGGGAAGAATCTTGCCTCATAAATGTACTTGACATTCTACTGTACTATTTCGACCAAATGTTCAGGTGACGGGTGATGGAGGGTCCTGAACTGAACATTTTGGATGTAGGTGACGGTCACAATGAGACTTTGAGGCCCAAATCAGCTCAAAAATACAAAAAATCCGGTCCGGCGTTTGCCGGACTACCATTTATGGTAAATTTTCGAGTGATTTGTTGGAATGAACACCTGAAAAAATGAACATCTTGGGTGACGGGTGACATGCCGTGAACATCCGGTCGAAATAGTACAGTATTTCAAGGGCACCCTACACCTTGGATTTCCTTGATCCCAGCATAATTGTTGATTCAAAACATACTATGGTAGAATGCAAGTTGAAGTCTACTTAGATGGTGGGGGCACGCCTTCAACAAGCAAAGTATGAGCTTCGTTTGTTGAAGTGTCTGTACTACGGTCATTGTGACCGTGGTCACTGAAAACATGCGTCACTTGTCATGTCACTGATGTGACTTGTTAGGCAGTCAAGCATGCAATAGGTGTTTAAGCATCCGGGATAGGCATCTAATTGTGTGATAGGCATTCGACTGTGCGATAGGCATCCATTGAATGCCTATCCTACTAAAGTTGTATGTACTCACCTCCAACCTATTCTTTATTCCGACCACCTACCCACTTACTTCGCCTCTTGCTCTCTCGCCATTACCCCTACCTTCTGGATAACTCTCCTCGATGTTCCCGCTGCCTTCGCCCCTCATTGGTACCGTTGGCGTTGTGGTTGCACTGACGCCACTCGACACAGCCCCGCCGCTGTTGTTGTGCTCACCGCTCTCCCGACTTCAGCGCCTTCGCCGTCGACGGAATGCTTCAACCATGTGCGCCCGCTGCCACCTTCCTATCCTTTCCCGCCTTTTAAAAGATCTCTGCAATCCCTCGTCGCCGCCGCTCCTGCGCCGCCACCGACACTAGCCCGCCAATACACTTCAACCTACGGCGGGAGGTCTTTTACGACGTTGCACCCACCTTGCTCGAGCCTCCCTCTCCATCGATAGTCTCCAAATGGTTTCAATATCCTAGAGTCCGCCACCATTACCGCCGATGCTCCCCACCCTCCCCAACCCTCCGGGCTTTTTGATATGCAGCCATGCCACTCCTATAATTGTCTGCCGTGCTAACCCTCCTGCAGTTTTGCTTCAACATTCCGCCACTCGCTCTGACTTCAAAACCCGCCTGCCGCCAACATCGCGCGTCCAACTCGCCACTTCAACATACCGAAGCTGTTGTCAATACGCTGAATGTACGCTTCTTTATCTCACCTATAGCCTTTGACTGACTTGATTCAACTCTCAGGTTATTTGACACTTGGCAGCTTCTCTAACGCGACCATAGTTACTGACATTCCGTGGTACGTCTGCTTTCTCCTACCATCACCATTTACTGACTGATTCCATAGATTCGATAATCTGACTTCAACTTTGTAGTGTTATATTGCTTGGACTGTCGGTTCATGGCACACCGTGCGTCCTCTGGAATATTCATACACTACTATTGAGTGAGTTTATCTATCTGAGGTGAGTTGCCTCGTACAATACTATTCCACTCTTTCTAACCACAGTACACAGACCCTGGCTTACCACGAGTGCACCGGTGGGTAACCGTGGGAACAAGTACTCACGAAGAAAAGAGCCATACTCAGATGCGCAAGTATAAAACCCACAGATCATATGAGTACTCATGAGTACTGAAAATCCCGCAGGTACCCGTGAGTACCTGTGGGTTTTGGTTGTATTTTGGTGATTTAGTGGCTCGAACACACCTCATTTACATTGTAGAGTGGTATTATTGATTTGAAATCATGGAGGTACCACGTAACTAAGCTGTACAGGCAGTGGAAATATATATTAGACAGTGTTCTGAGTCCGAGTACTCATGAGTTTGCAAAGCTTTCAACCAAAATTGATACTCGGATCCGTGAGAAACTCACGGCCACAGGTACTAGGATCTGTGAGTATGGATACTCGCGAGTTTTCCCACGAGTATACTCATATTGACCCGTGGGTAACTCGCACTCATGGTATGCCTTAACACAGACCTTGCCTCGAATTGCTGCATCTCAATATTGCCTCAATAGTCCAATGTCGGTACTATTTTTGAATACTCCATATGTCTTTGTCATTTGAATCTCATCACATCCATACTGACTTGATCAAAACTTCGTGCAAACTGGGAGGTTGTGAGCATGGCGGTACATCTAATCCAGTTCAGAATCAGGTACTTACTGACTCTTTTCATATTCACTCATTAGATCGAACCTATTCTCCCTGTTGTTGGCCCTCAGTGGAACACCAAATCTCTGGACATGTAACACTAGGTGAGCCCTATTATCATTCGCAATCTATCTTGGGCTGATCTTGATAAGCGTTAGCATTGGCTCAACACTTCAACACTCTGTTAATGTGTCTTTCATTAGGTATCGGCTTCATTCAGAGACTATGACTCGGTTCATTGACGTCCCTGAGGCCGAATCTATGACGGTATAACCTCAGGCATGCCTCGTTACTATACACGATTTATTTTCGCTGACATCGAGTACCAACGTTAGATCTTGGCTTCAACATCCAACAGAACGGCAACTCGGGTACATCTGGCCCAAGCGATGTATGTCTACTTCGTTGGACATATATTTAATTCCCTCATATTCCACTCCTTCAGATCGAGACTAGGATCCGTGCATTCGAGTCTCTATAGGCTGTATACCCTCAGTTATAGTCCAAATATCTTGATTCATGATTTTATGTAACTGACTTGATCAATGCAGAGCAAGTCTGATGCATACTTATTCACCTCAACGTCCAACAAGGCTTGACTCATCCACATTCAACTGTAACCTCAGTCTCACTGTTACAGTTTATTGGATTCGATCTTCGAGGTATTAAGAATTAAACCAAGGGACTGACCCGAGCTCAACTTTGGTTCAACAATATTGATCTTGATCCAGACTGGCACGCTCCAACATGAGGCCTGTACAGTTATTAACATGCCTTTCATTCACTGCTGACCTCAATTCCAGATCGAGACTATGATTTGTATGGTTGATCTCCCCGATGCCAAAACTATGACTGCATAACCCCACGTATGTCCCGTTATTAACCGCATTCTTATTTTGACTGACCTTGATTAAGTCTACAGATCTTATTACTTCTCGTTTCGGCATCCAATAGTAAGTTACTGACTTGGACACATGCTGACGCGAGCTCGGTTGACCACGAGGTATGTTTACCTCGTTACATATATATTTAATTAGCTCCGACTTCTTTTCCTCGAACAGAGACTATGATTCTTCTCTTCGAGTATCTGAACGCCGAAGCTATGATTGTATACCCTCAGGTACATAGGTGCACAATTTTTTTATTCGCAACGTTGACTGACTTGATCAAGTAGAGTCCGATACTTACACATTCACTTGACCGAAAACCAGTGACAGATGTAACCATCCACATTTATGAGTCAACCTTTGACTCGAGACCCCAGTCTCGGCTATGTTACAGTATGTACTTTGATCCATGTCAACTGGGGTTCAACTTTGGTTCAATCTGAGTGATTTATTTTTCTGTTCAAGTATTGTTGATAGCAAGTGACCTATCTTGTCATGCTTTCCAAGTTATTGACTTGTCCGTTTCAATCTCTCGACACTCTGACTCGTATCAACCTCTATCACAGCTGAGGATGATCCTTCAAGGTGTTTGTTCCAACTTCGGGTGGTTGACTTGTCGACATCTCAAGCCTCTGGCTCATATCTCATACAACCTGTCTCAAATCGCGGTGCATCCCACCCAAAGAGTCACAAGTCTAGCACTCACAGCACTCACAACAGCAAGAGCGGATTTTCTTTCATCTCTTCGAGTTCACGGCTCTCGGCCATCTCGGGGATCCCATTACACATCGTTCAAACCCCAAGGCAAGCCCCCATCTTCGTATCATAATCATATAGATTTAATAACACTCTCTTCTCGTGCTCATACCCTCGCAACATCGTCCGGAACTTCGGTCCAATAAACACGTTTGAAGTTTGGCTCTATTATCTTAAGCGGCCAGAACTCTGTCTTGGTTCTCCACCACGCTGGCGACCGAGCTCGGAAAGTGTTCTTTCGTCACCCATCATGTGTGTGAACGTTTACTGTCTGTGTTCCGGCTCAGGTTTGGGGTGTTAACAGCCCACTTTACAGACCAGTTGTACTGATGGCATTTCAGGTTGAACTTGTTGGCTCGGACTTCCTAGGTGGCAATTCACTGGCTCGTCCACGCGATCTTGGGTAGTTCGAGCGGCTCCACTGAACATACACAATGAACCGTGTCAAATTCCACCTTGCACTCAAAGGAAGTGCTTTCGTGCGAATCAGTAGGAGTTGCTCCATTTTTTGTCTCTGCGAAGGAAGATAGTCGCTACAATTTGCGCCGGTCTCATGTCCCAAAGTGGCCTGTCCACGCGGCCTCAGGTGAGTAAGGACTTGTATCGCCATGTGCAGCAATGTCCTTGAAAGCCACGGTTAGACTACCAGAACACGCAGGGCATCACGTTTGCTCGGAACTTGCCAAGGGGCACATGATAACCCGTTTAGGATCAATTAAAATTTCCTCTGTACCACCACTACACATTTTGCCGCTATCGCCAACACAGCCCACCTGGGTGCGCACATCCCAAAAAATGGACGCAGAGCTGCCCGACAGGTACTCTGCAGCGTCCACCGCATCACCGGGCTCTAACGGGATTGATGTCAGGATCGACTGCCCACTCCGCTGGTCCTGCGAGCAGAAGATCGGTGATTCCGCTGAAAATGTGGCTCAGCATCTCAAAATCATGCACGCGGAATCTTACGAGGTAGTTTGGGGCGAGAGCAAAACCAACAGTGCGTCATACGCTGGCGATTTCATTCTCTGAGCAGATTGTTCGCAGGAACGACGGTCTCCCGCAAGAACGGAGTCTTGGAGTGCAAGTGGACTAGCAAGAAATGCTCAAGCAAATTTGCCTCTCGGTCCATCGAGACCTTCGTAGAACACCTCGAACGCCGACATGGTGTCCGTGCAACTTATATTCCAGGGAAGGTGCTACAGCTGCCGTTCCCACCGAAAGGCTGGGAGGAGTGGGCTCTGTGGAGGGTGCGAACCAAGCGCAGCCGCGCCGTGCTGCCGCCTTCGCAATCCCAAGGTGCACCGATCCATCGAGCCCCGCCGGTGAGTCTAGATCCTGCGGATCCGGGTCCCAGACGACCGCCGCCGCTCTTCGACGGCCCATCCAATCCTCTCCCCCGTACTCCTTTGAATACCCCCCCGAACGGTGTGCCTCGGACGGCCGCAGAAATGCTTTCCGCACTCCGTCAGGGTTCCCCGCGACTCTCCCAGTCCAAGTCACAGGACACACGCCCGCACGATCTGGCACTGGTACCCATGTCGCTGCCCCCTCCCAATACTCGTTCGAAACCCCACCAAAGCTACCCCCCTCGTCATTCACCGCCCGCTTCTCAAGGCAACGCTGCTCCTTCGAGCGGCCCGTTCCTTGACCTGTGCACGATAGGGTCTCCCTTGCGCCCATCACATTCACAACCACTCCCTTCCCACCCCCTAGATTCCCAGCTCCTCACGTCTCCGCAAGCACCGCACCCCTCGCTGCAGCATCCCCGTGAGGCGCCAGCGAAGAAGCGGAATTGGCTGCACAGAGTGGCTGAACAGCTTGCTTCTCAAAACAACACCTCGCTGCGGAGATCCTCGAACCACCCGTTTCTTGACCTGCGCAAGATAGGGTCTTCTTCGCGTCCATCGCAGCCACTGCCTTTCCGTCCACAAGACTCCCAGCTCCTCGCTTCTATGCAAGCACCGCGTTCCTCGCTCCAGCGTCTTTGCGAGGCCCCAGCGGAGCTGCAGAAGTTGCAGCGGTCTTCGTCTAGGCTGCAAGTGGCAGAGCAGTCAGGATCTCTGCGAGTGGATGAGCGTCCCCGTGAGGCGCCATTGCCGTTGCAGAACTCTCAGCCGCGTCCTCGTGAGGCGTACTTGCAGCCACAGAACTCCCGGCCGCATCCTCGTGAGGCGAGGCCTGCTGCGACGCAGGTTCCCAGAGCATCGTCCATCGTGGTTCCTTCTGTTCAAGACATCGAGATGGTCAACGTTGAGCCAATTCCGTCCTTTGAAAGCACACCCTTGAAGCGGCCGCGCTCTCCATCACCCTCGCATGGGAGCAACAAGCGATCTAGAGTCGAGTCGCCGTGTCCGTCGTCCTCCATGATGTCACGGTTTCAAGGTATCGCGAACTTCCTGACGTCTCCCTTCAAGAGTGGAACGGATGCAACGAGGGCAGTCTCGCCGAGAACGTCCTCGGCTCCCGGTCCCGCTCCAACTGGCACATCTGGGCGTGTATCAGCCTTACCGAGAACATCTTCAGCTCCCGTTTCCACCCGCTCTCCTGCTCCCGCTTCTGCTGCCGCTCCAACTGCCGCGTCGTCTGGGAATGTATCGGCTTCACTGATAATGTCCTCGGCTCCCACTTTGGTAACCGACTATCGCCCAGCTTCTCCTGCGCTGCGCGAGGGAAATGTCCACCGGAGCGAGGTTCTAGAAAAGTGCAATTTGGTCATTCACCTGACCGAACGAGTCGCCATCTGCACAAAATGCGAACACGGCTACCTTTTTGGCCGGGCCTGCACACACTCCAGACAAATACACAACCAGAAACTTGCGCGGGATGAGCTCCAAGAGCTGAAACGTGAGCTGCTCGAAAATGGGGTGGCAGAACATCCTGAGGCGTTGAGGATGCGAGAGTTCGGTGAGGCGCCCATTGAAGGGATTGCGATCGACGACGGATTTGTTTGTGACCCATGCACCACCGCATGGAAGGACGATGAGAGCGCTTTTAAGCACTGCAATGAGCAACACGGCGGAATCGGTCTGCGCTTAGGGAGTGCAAGATTCAGTCCGTCCTGCATCCCAAGTGGAAGGCGCCGTTGCGCTGGGTCAGAGTCGATCCCGGTATGGGCCGTGGCGGCGGTTCTCTGGCTGCATACTCTGCATTCCAAACGACATGGGGCGTCAAGCTCAGGAATAAACCGATCGTCATCCCTGGACCCGTCAATGACAACGGTATCACCTTGTTGGCGAGTATGACAGGGTGGTTGATCCATCTTGCGGCACATATCAAGACGGCCGATGGCGTCGCCGGCTTGCAGTTCTTGACAGATACCAAGATGGCCCTGAAGCAGCAGCCGGCCATTATACTCGCCAAGGAGGTTATCAAAGCCTACGTCCGCCAGGGAGTTGATATTGTGAACGGTGCTGAACCCCATGTACGATATCTGCTCAAGAATTGTCCGCGGTAGCCCATTTTTATTTTGTTTTCTCACCTTCATTCACTGACAAAGATTTACAGAACCGAAACCACGCAGTTCCTCCGTATACCAACCTCCAACACCGTGGACGACTACGCCCAACTGCTGATGACGTTCACGTTCGCCATCATGATGAGCATCGACACCAAAAAAACCAACTACCGGTTTCCGTTCACGGAGGCTGAACAGAAATGTGTCTCAACGATGCGTAAACTTTTGACCACCAAGTCACAAAGTCAGCAGCCCCGCGCCGGAGTTGTCCAGGAGCTCGTCCCGCACTTTCATAGCTTCATCAAGATGTTTCTCATGAAGCGCGATGGTCCAGCGGCGCTCAAGTCATCAAAATTTGCGTCTGTATTAGAGTGCTTTCTGGCTGTTTTCGCTATCCGACCCGGCGGTATCCTGTGTAAACCCGAGCGCCTCACGACAGTATGCGCCAGCATCAAGTTTTGGATGCGCCTCTGCGTCGCGTTTGAGGCAAACCAGCTCTCTACGGAAGAAAACTCTCCGCCATTTCACGAGTAAGTCGTATGAATTGCCTCATTTCATTTCTGACCTGCTGCAGATTGGTGGAAAAACTCGGAACGCAACACCTCAACTACGCAGTGCGATCCGAGTTCGTCCGAGTCTCGGATAATGCGTCTCTTCTAGCGAAGTTGGTTTACGGCGCAACTCAGCCAGCTAATCTGCATGTCACGCCGGACTGTATGACTTTCACATACCTCAAGACGACGGTGCACCTTCCGACGCTTAGGCACGGCATACGGAAAGCGGTGATCACGCTGCAGAGTCTCTTCAACGACCTCGAGATGGGCATCAAAGTCCCGCTCGAGTTTCCTAAAGTCTGGAAGGACAACTGGACCACCGAGGCGGCTGGCGACTCATTCATGCAGTACAACAAGTTCTTTGATGAAGATTATCCGTGGTTGCGTGGGCTGTTGCAATCCAAGAAAGTGAACCTGGTATCTCTTCACGGCGACGGGTCCCCTTGTTATGATCGAGACGGCGACGTCTTGTTGAACTCGGAGGTTGTCAACACGATCTTCGCGAAAAATAGAGCTTTTCTCCAGCTCATGATGGTCCTGTGCTACTTGACGAGTTCGGGTAGTCGCGGCGAGGAGTTTGCTGAATACCGCGCTCTCAATGGTGATCGCCCGCGGAGCATTTTTATGTCTCCCGACGGTGAATGCACATTGTCGCCACGTCGCATCAAGACCGAAGGTACCACTGAACAGATGTTGTTCCTTCCTTCGCTCGTTCCGCCCGAATTGAGGGACATACTGCTGAAATATCTGATTGTAATCCGCCCCGGTAAGAATTCTCATCCAGCCGGTGCAGTGGTACTGATATACACTTTTTTATTTGTCAAGTCATCAATATTTTAGTTCGTATCCGCTCCAGGGACGGTCCTGCAGCTGTTCATCAGGCTGAGTTCTTATGGGCCTTTGAAGGGGATGTTCTCACCGGCGATGAGCTTGGACATCTCGTCGAGAGCTTCACCGAAGCCGAATGCGGTGCCAAGATCAACCGCTCGTCCTTGCGTCAAATTGTCACCGAGATGATGCGTGTGTACTCCACACACCAGCTGCCGGACGGAGAAAGCGAGGGCGTTAATATTCATGATGCTCGAATGGGGCGCTCGTCCAAGACATCCCATGTGCACTATGGGAGCAAGGACAAGAACATGGCGACTGACGAGTTCCTCAACTTCCGTGACGCCTCACTGGAGCTGCACCAGCTCATGGGGCTGGGGCCGGCGGGCGATTTCCCACTCGTCCCGCGCAAGCTCCAGGAGCGACATTATAGGGCGATGGCTGAACCACAGCCCGGCGTTCCCGGCGTCGGCGGCCCTTCGCTGCAGGAGTTTGCAGCTGTTGTCGTTGGCGCAGTGCAGGACGCTTCGGAACGTACTCAGGACATGCTCAAGGGAGAGGTCACCAAGGGTATAGCTGCAGCTCTGGTTGCAGTCGGCCTCGATCGTGCACCTCAATATTCAGCGCACTCTCCAACACTGGAACCGCTCGACTTGCCTTTCATGCAACCAACAGACGACACCAACATGGTGCGCCCAGCCACTACCCCGACATCTGGCTCGAGTCCGGCGACGACTGTTTCGACGCCGCGCGAGCCAGATGCGGCACTTCTCGCCAAGCTACGGTTGATGCTGGGTGAAACTGCGCAGTTCAAATCGTTCCAGCAGCATGACGCGGTACATCTGGCTCTCGAGCGCCGCACTTCGTTTTTGGCTCTGCTTATTCCGGGAGAAGGCAAAAGTGTCCTATACCAGCTCCCTGCTTTCCTTGAGACCGGCAAGATCATTGTGATTTGTCCCCGTAGCGCACTCCTGTCGGATCAAATGAAGCGCGCAACGGATCTTGGCATCGCATGTTTCCACTGGACCGCGTCGAACGACCAAGTCCCCCGCACACTCGATTAATTTTCGTTGCTTTGGAGTCGCTCGAAACGATGGGTTTCGGAAAGTGAGTATTCATTCTGTGTCCTGATCCATGTCTTTTATCTAATGCAATCCATTCCCCAGTTTGTTTCGCGATCCGGAACTGACTCGCGTTGCTCTTGATGAGGTCCACGAGTTCTCTACGACCGCCCACTGGAGACCAGTTTGGAAGACTGTTCTGCAACTGACAAATCGCGCCGTGCAATTCCTCCTTCTCTCAGGAAGCGTTCCGTTCGGCCACGAGTCCCGCCTCGTTGCTGACCTCAAGTTCGAGGTCAACCTTCCCGTTGTCAGGTCCCCTCTCTGGCTGCCAGTCCACCAATTCGTTCATCTCCGACTTGGCCCTGGACGAAGAGTGCCAGAGTTCATGACCTCCCTCCAAGCCAAACTCGCACAGGACTTCATGCAGCCCGGAGACCAGGGAATCATATTCTATCCCAGTCCGGCAGCAGTTCAGAAATGGGGAGGTGCGCAATCTTGCGCATCCTGGAGTGGATGGGAGAAGCGACAAATGCATGAGACTGAGTGGCTTGGGGGGAAACACCAATTCATGCACGCCACGACAACTTGCAGCCTCGGCATCGACAACGGTAGATGCAACGTCATAATCTTTGTCAACTTCCTGCCGGGCTTGGTGAATATTCTGCAGAGCGCGTTACGCGGGGGCCGGAGGGAACAGCGGACGCTGGCCGTGTTTGTCACCTCTCACGGTCACACATATCCCACCAGTACCAAGCTCGACGGAGATCCGGACTGCATCGTTGAGGGCGCCGAAATGCTCAATAGCAAGCAAGGCTGTTTTCGCTCATACTTTGGACGCGCGTTCAACGGCAAAGGCCATACCTGTGACATGCTCCCCAACGCGCCCAAGTGCCAGAGATGTGCGCCGTACACGCCCCTGTTCGTGGAGCTCGAGCAGCTTGCAGCCCCGCTCCAAAATGCAGGACCGTCGCACAATTCTTCCAGACCCGCCTGCCACTACTCTCCATATCCTCGAGACACTGGGACTGCACGAGCAGGACACCGGCGCCCGCCTGACAATCCTGTGTCTCGAGTGCGTGCGATCCCATATAATCCACACGCAGAGACGGTTGACATGATTGACCTCCAAGCTGCGATCCGCGCGGCCAAGGATGTCAGGTTTGTTCAGAAATTGCACGCAATCGCGGCTCTTTCTCAACTTCTCCACGGTCATTGTGGTGCCTGCTGGGCCCTGACGGGACGCCTCTTCACCAATCATCATCCCGTATTTGGTCCGTGCAGTTTGGACCGTCGCAAAGCTTCCCACGCCTTGAACAACAGGGAGTACCAGAACTGGGTCGTGGTCTTCCAGCCGCTAACAGCTTGCTTCCGGTGCTATATGCCCCAGGTGCGCGGGCCATCCAATGAGCTCGACCTGTATACTCGTACTCGCACACGACACCCCGTTCCCAACAAAACAACTGTATGCACGCATCCCCATCTGTTCAAGGTGATAGCGTGGGCTGTGCTCAAAACCAAGGATCTCTTGATTGCGTTCAACACCACACAGACTGAGTTCTACCTGGACCCCCAGATCACGCCCAAGAAATATGCGGAGTGGCTTGCGGCGGAGACGGACGGGATTGTGAATATGGGCCACCTTGTGTCCTGGTTGATCGAACACCATGCAGTATCGAGGGCAGTGGTCAATTAGTATACTAAGCAGTTGCTTGTAATGTGCATGGTTGACGATTGCGATTACGCACATCTTCCAAATCATTCGCGATTTCGGTCCTGTCTATGGGTTTTGGACGTTCTTGTTTGAACGCCTCAACAAGCTCCTGAAGAGTTACTAACAACCACGGAGACGGCGAGTTAGAGGTTACATTTTCCCGTGAATTTCACCGAGACGCCAATCTCCGTGAAGTGGTACGGTTTTATTTGATGGATTCAAGTCGGGCTGACGTGGTTTATGCCAGCTTCAAAACCTCGCAAAAAAAAGACGTGTTGGAAGGGCTGCCTCCCGAGGAGCACTGCGTCGCTGCAAGCGCACGGATGATACTCGCAACCGATGGTGATTTACGTGGGACTGTCACCTCAATGACGTGCGAGATCAAGGCACTGCACTGTCTGCAGATCGTAGGTCCTTTATATCTTGCTTGAAAGTACAACGGAAGACGGTATTAGTTGATACCAGTTTTGCGATGGGCTTCTCCGTATCGAAAGACTTACCATCGGGCCTTCAGGACGACATCCTTGAGTACTACAATACGACATATCCGACCATCCCCATCATTGCTCGTGCTACAGAGACTGTGCGTGGTGTGGACGCCCTCTTTCTACATGGCTCCGTACAGGCGCACGGATACTTCATCTTGGACAGCTGTCGAATAATGTGCTCTACTTCACAGACTGACTTCTCTAGCTCCTTGGTCCAGCTAGATGCGGGTGGTGTTAGATATGTTGGACAAGTATACAACATCCTTACTCACCGACAGCCGGGTCTCGACCGTCCGCACTGCCTTCTTGACGTACGCTGGATGCGACGCTGCCCGGATTTTTATATGTCTCCATGGGATCCCTAGTAAGTCGGCGGTTCGACTCGATATTCGCACCTCATTAAGAATCTCTGCAGCCCAGAACTTGAAATATTCGCATGGGAGCATGGAAAGTTCCTCCGACGGACTGATCCCGGCCCACCACGTATTGTCCCGATAACCGCTATCCTTTCGCAAGCTGCCAGACTCACAATCGACCATAAAAAACAAGTACCAGATTCGGATTCTGAAGGAGGGAAAGAATCAGATGTGGAGGAGGAGGCCGAGGCGTCGAATGGACCTACACGTAAGATTCACTGCGGGCTTGTCTCGGGTTCATATTGTTGGAAGCATGGTCCTTCAACCTTTGCTGACGATTATTACACTAATAGGATGTGGTTGTAATGTAATTTGCTCTCAGTATATATGTATATACTCTCCGGAAAGATGATCATGCGATACACTACATAGCGGGGATCCTTCAATTTGTGGAGTCTTCTTTCGGCCAATATTTCAATTGGAGGGTTCGGCAAATTTATTCTCCTTAGAGATTTTCGTTTCAACCTTCGACTCGGTTTGCACTGAGATCAATGGTTGCATAAAATGTGGGGGGTCCCATGGAAAGTTCTAAAAATCTTCAAGTGTGTCATTAGTACTCACAGGTGCCTACACTAACCAGGATTTAGTTTCATACTGGGCGGTAATTATTCTTTTCAATAAATTGTGCTTTGGATGCAAGAATGCGAGAAATGTTGGTCCGTTGGTATGGTACAGCTGATATAAGGTTCTAGGCATCCCAAATAGTTGATACTATGATAATTTGGCGCTAACTATGCTTAGCTGGATATCCCCGGTACTTGTGCACGATCTTCTGGAGCTGGATTTCCATATATGGACTTGGATTCTAGATCTTCGGTTTCTTGGAATCCAATTGACCGCATCCGTTCAACCGAGCTACAGTTTCGAATCGCAGTAGTTGACCGAGTCTTGTTGCAATACGAAATTTAGCAGTAAAAAAACAAGAGAACTAACCATTCACCCAAATCCTTCAGGGTTCTCAGCGTACACCTTGATATCCTCCTCGAGGTCCGGTCTTCCCTCGATATTTTCGTCGTACCAATCTTGCGAGATCATAAATGGCCACAGTGTGCCAGCCCGGATTCGGCGATGAACGTTGCCTAGATCTATCCGTCGAACCGTCGGACGGGTTTTCTTCTTTTTGTGTGACTTCAGTTGTTCGTAAATCGTGTCCAGTGCGTCCTTAACTTCAACGAGCTGAGCCAAACAGGTGAGATTTGACAATGCGTGGAAGGGGATGGACAAATACCTCCAATGTCTGATATCCCGGGCGGACACGCTCCCACAGTGCCTCGTTCGAGCTGTGTAAGTAAGTATTTAATTATGAATTTGAGATTCCGGATGATGGGCCTCAGGGAAGAATCCCGGCTGCTGTAATTAATACCTTAGGTCATATTTTCGTGAAGCATTCTGCATGGCGACCGACACGTGCGACTTGGCGGCTCACGGTGCTGAACGTGACCGCACCGGCCTTTCTGCCGTTGAGCATCGCGCTCACCGAGGATGAAATGTTCAACTTGGGACGATGGATTTACTATATTTATGGCTGAATAGGCCGAGTGAATCCCCTCAATTTCGTGCGGACGCACAAAATTTCAATGCAAATATGGTATGGGAGGGGCGGTTTTAGATTGGATCACAATCATCTCTATCGGGAATCTACTGGTTCAACCTCGTGAATATCGACTCCCACATAGAAATGGGTGGACTGATCAATATAAGAGAGGATCTAGCTTATATTGATGTATCAGCAAGGTGTAAGGGTTCTGCCGTTCTAACACTAATCATTTAATCTTGCGGGGGTACCGAGACCGTCGGGCTATATTGGTGTGTGCCTGTGATTTGACGAAATCGCATACTGAGGGAGACCTTGACAGTGAAGTGCGAGGAGGTCTCCGCGACAAGATCTCTGGAAATGATTGCATGCAAAGGACTCAAGCATTTAATTTCGGCGGGGTTACTCTAATATAGCGCGACCATTGCCTTATATTGGTGCGCACCCTGCTTGCTTTGGTACCCCAGATCGACGGCCCTGATATCGACAAGATTGGGAAAATGATACTTCGAGTGCCACGCGTTACATATATATACGGCGACGAATCATTCCATCATTCAAGCAATCATGTCGACCTCTCAACGCCCTCGCCGCTCGTCACGCGCGCGCGCCCCATCGGTCCGTATGGACATCGAGACCACCCTTGGAGCCACCTCTCGCTCTCGCACGCGGTCTGCGCCCCCACCGCTGCCACCCGACGTGGTGGAGCTGCACTCGCTGTCCAAAGAGCTGGGCCCCTTCACCTATGGTGAACCGTGGCATCGCTTCCTGGCAAAATTCCAAGAGGTCATGGAGGCTCACCACCCGTGGCTGTTGCACGTAAACCCTCGGCCGATTATGTTCGTGGACCAGCAGCGTTCGAAGACGCTTCATCCCAAGATGCAGTACACAGCCTATGACACGCTGCGTGGTTGGGTGGACAACGACGCTAAACGCGGCCGCAGCTTCAGCTTAACGGTGCTCCCTACACCAACGAGGTCGGTGGCGGGCTACACGATGGCTTCAGGATCATCTGCAGATGAGCTGCAGATTAATTTCAGCGTGCCCGAAAGCAATAGATTCGGTGTTCGTTTCGGTGCTTCCCGAACGGTGCCCGAAACCTGAACAATAAGCGATGCCGAAATGGGCGCCGAATCTTTTGTTGTCGGTGCCGGTGTCGGCGTCCCTGAAACTATTAATTTCAGCAGCTCCGAAACGAGTGCCAGTTTCAACGTGGCTGAAGATCAAACAAGGGAAGTGAGGGCTGGCAAAGCAAAAGAGAAGTCATGGAGTAGAGTGAAGCATGTTGGGGCCAGAATGAAAGAAGCAGATGCGCGGAACATGAATTGATACTCAGCATTGGGATTGTTTGAAGTCGCAATAGAGTTGGGCCAGCCCGGTAATTGGAATTCAACCGGTCGACTGTAATTCACGATTCTCAGAGCACAGAACATTCCCGAAAAAATCCGAAGTACAAATTTCCGCTAGGCCAGATTTTTGCGCAATCTGTGGAGAATGCATTGGTGGGACATCCAGGCAGAAGACGGTTACGTCGAGTTAGTGCCATGGAAGCAATTTGTCTAATCCTGATCCCACGAGTGCACAAACAAGAGGAGCGACTCGCTGGCAGAAGTAGGTGAGCCGTCTTTTAGGGTTGTTTCCGGATGGCGGGAAGACGCGTGGGTTGGCTTAATGAGATATGGCACGGAGAATGTATAGCGTAGAACAATATAACTTAAGGTAGTCCAGACAGGAACGAGACTAGGGCGAGAAAGGTTGGAAGTTATTTACAACAGAATTCAAGGATCCTGGGCCAAGTCTCTGGCCCCACGTATATGCCTAGTGGACAAATATTTCTGGGTTGCGTTGAAGCGGACATGCATCCTTGCATGCACTGGGCCAGACGATGCGGATCGAGGCTCACAAATTTTTTGTGTCTATTGTTTTGTGCTTAGCTGTAAATTGAAAATGAGTTGATTCAAGGAGACATTCAATATTGTACCTTATGTTCGTTGAAGGGAAAATGGAAACAGAGTGCACGGCGGTCTATAAGACCCACGTGACGGTGACCTCGGACGCGGCGAGGGAAGGTATGACATTACATCGAGAAACAACAGAATTCAGTGTGTACTTAATCTTTTTCGATTCCGACAGGTACATGAGACCGAATTCAGCATGTATTTAATCTTTTTCGATTCCGAAAGGTATCGGGCCCCGGAAACAACCTCGTTTTCGACGAGGATCTGTTGAATTGCATCTGAAAACATGCCTCATAAAGTTGCAGCCAATTCTGGAGGGCCCAGACCCCTATCGCGCCAGCTCTTTCACCTGAGTCCGAATTCAGTGTGTATTTAATCTAACCCTAGTCGAGCTCAAGTTACTATGTGCTGTCCCCGGAAATCTCTGCATACTAACTGTGCTATTTCCCTATCTTCATGCGCGAATTTCGGCCGAGCTTTCCGAATCGCAATTGGTTCTTCCCTAACCCTAGGATTCTTGTCCGCGTAGATGTCCGCTGCCGGTTTACTGTTGTCATCAAACGTCTCATACGGTGGCCTTCAGCGCACGGATCTCCCTGCATTCATATTATTATTATTTCCTTGCCACTGATTTCAAGAACCGGTACTTGAAGGTTACGGTGAATGCCACTGCGAAGAGTGTTTGTCCACGTCAGGCCACTTCTCTTCAGCTCAATTGCAAGAAACTGGGTTCTATTTGTGTAAAACCCAAGCTGCCCCAACCTAGAACTTGAAATATGATGCCATGCAATAAAAACTTATGGGCTCAGTCGGCTTGGGACTGGTCGGTTTACTTCTAATACAAAACCAATTCAATTTTTCGAGCACCTAAGCGATGAATAGAAGAATGAGCTCAACTTGCAGTTCCATATAAATCCACATTGCAGTAGCACTTAGGTAATTTGAACACATACAGGAAATAATATTGCATGAACGTAGAAATGAAGCCACAGAAGTTACAGTAACACTAGGACATTGGAGGCATAGAAGTGTTCAAAATTCGTATATGTAGTTCAAGATCGGGTCTTGCCCTTGTTTGACCGCTGGGCATATAATGTTGGGCATAGTAATATGAACATAGAAGGGATACTCACTACTATATCCGCCCGCCCCCTGTCAATACGGTTTTTTGCGGTAGTGATTCGAGAGGCAGATTTTGGAGCCAAACGGTGAACATCATGACCAGACTTTGCAAGCTGCTCGACATTCCAGACCTTTTGCATTGCATTGACACCTTTGGTAGTAATCTGGACGGAGGTGCCCCAGCGGGTGTAGCCTTCCTGATCTGTGCTGTTTAGTGTCCCATGATAGTCGAGTTGACCACGCCAGAATATCTCCACAAGCCCACGTGCTCTGAAAAGATGAAATGAGCATCGGCCTGAAAAAAGAAGAACAAAGAAAGAGAACTTTGCAAAGTCTACACCAATTCCATAGGCACCCCACATGAATTCACCACCGCTGGTCTTATCATGGTCCACATTTTCAGCGAAGCTCCACTTGGCATCACCGAGATGTTTTTGTGCTTCCCACCACTTCCCATATGCGACGGGGGAGAAATCGTTATCGCAGTGTTGCATGTTACAGAAACCGAGTTTCGTTGCCGTCAGTGAGTTGGCAAAGGGCCGTTGGGGAGAGATACCATCAAGTGCATCTGCAAATGAAAGTACACCCTCACTGAATAAAGTGGAAATCAAGATCATATAAAGGAACACAGTGCAGGTCACATACCGGTCAGCAACACCCTGAAGTGCACTTGCACCACCAGGAAAAAGACATGCCAGTCCATGTCGATACAAGGCGGCAACTTTGGGTAGCTTGGCATTGAGAGCCTCATAGCTGGCAGGGTAGAGTGAAATCAGATGATAACAAAATATAGAATAAAATTGGATGACATACGTGGCCAATGCCTTCTCATCCTTGTCACGTGGTGCATAAGTGACAAGGGATTTTTTCGGCTCCTGGGAGAGATGCCATCCTATCCCGAACATAACACCATGTGGTTTTGTGCTAGGGGGGGCACGGTCACCTCCACGACTGCCATGGGTGGCGGGGGTGGAAGTAGGCGAGGTAAATTTAGTAGCCTGAGCCTGTGAAATGTAAGCTATGAAATTATGGGCAATATAGCACCGAACCGCATTGTTCTTGATGTCATAGACATTATCGCCCCAGTCCATCACGACCTGGAGGGTGTCCTGGACATCAGCCCTGGTGCTTGATTCCATTTTGCTCCACGCACTGGATTGATGATTAGTGGTGAATGTCTGAGATGACATGAATGAAAAAGCACTTGATTTTTACGGCGAAAATGACCGTAAGGGTCTCTTGACCACTTTGAGAAAGAAAACCGAGATGGATTCCAGGCTCGTGAATCCAGACAGTATTCGGGACGAGCTCATCAACATCGGCACGAATCAGTGGGTTTGACTTCTCAGTTTCACGGTCCTGCAGCTTCTTCAAAGCAGCCATGTTTCGCTGAACATTGTGAATGTGGATCTCGCTGACATGACACTGATATATTGCAGCTAGAACCTACAGAATATGAGCAGCGGTAGAGGGAATAAGTCATTTACACACGAATTTTAGCTGCTGCTGAGCCGTCTGCAGCTCCTCGGCTTTTGCCTTTTGTTGGTGCTGGCGATGAGCTTTCTGCCGTGCATGGCGCTTTTTGTTACGCTGTAGAAGTGTCATGTAAGGCCATGATATCGAAGGAAGGTTGAAACAACGGACGAGTGTGTTTTCCTTCGTCTCCTGTAGCTCTCCATCCTCCGACATTTCCCCTTCTTCACGGTCACCAGCTGGGCATTTAGTCAATAGCAAGGTCTCGGTATGGGGCAAAGTAGACTCACTATCATCGTCGAGTTCGGACAGGTCTGACATGCTCTCTATACTCTCCTCCCAATAATCCCCTGGGTTTGGGACATGGAGATCGAAGGCCTTGAGTGCAGGGGCAATGTCCAAGGCCTGGGATGTCATGGTGGTATGGGAGATAGATGCGCGTGGTCTCTCTCTTTATAAAATTAAGCATGTCCGAAGCCTTTAAACTCCGCTCTGGGAACTTTGGGCCCGAACATTTGGATAGATCAGCCCTGCCGGCCCCCCGCTATGCAATTACGCAAGTTGCCCACTAATCGCCGCAAAAGAAGCTGTGGAGTAGCGCTAAAAGTAAGTGCTCTCTGGCCGAGCTGCTACGCGTCAATATCAGCCCAGCGAACTGCACTTGAAAGGCGATGCTGGTGTGCAAAGATGAAAGTCCTGCCATTCAGAGCACACGCAAGAGGTGTGAAAAGTCCGTACTAAAAGCTTCTGTCCTCCGAGCAGCCCTCGGAAAGCTTACCTGAACGATCGGAGCCATCTTCTTTCTCGGCCCGCGATTTAGCGCCATGCGAAGGCACCCCAGCGGTGACTGTGCGCCTGTAAAGCAGCTTCGACAGCCCACATCTACAAATATGGTCACAATTTTGACGCTGAGACATCGCCGCAGTGGCGACTGCGCACCTGCAATTATCAAAACTGCTCTAGCCTTCCGAGGGCATCAGACCATTCTCGCTCCGCACTCCCACTTGCTCTGTGCCGCCAATGGAGTCCGTTTTTTCTATTGGGTGTGTATTTCCTTGAATCTGTGCTTTTGAATTCGCTCAAGTGAAACTCAAAGGTCCGATGAAGCAAGGACCGACGACATGCTCACGAGCATTCAAATTGAGTCCCATCGGCGCCTACGTCGTGATGCGCAGCGATCCCGCCGCGCCCGCGAAAACTCTTCTGACCGAGAGTCGAGACGGAAAGATAATACTACTGATCGCAGAACAGCAAGAAATACGGCGGAAGTCCAAAGTTCCAACTCCTCCGAGCATTGGTGGGTTTGCATGGCTCAATTAAATTCCTCCGAAACCAAGCCTTCACTGGGTCTGCATTGGAACCGAACTTGCAAGCACTGTGGAATCAAGGTAAGCGACCACCGAATCCCTATTAGTATACTGTCATTTCACGAGCGATATTTCACAGGTTTTAGCTGGCGAGCGATGCCATGATAGATGTTTTGTCTGCGGTCCGAAGGGTAGCCATTACTTGCCTCTTCTCCCACCATATCCTGAGGAATGGGAAACTTTCATCCACGATCGGAAAACTAGCAGTCTATCACGCAGATTTAACCAGCTCTTCTCACTCACAGCTCTTGGAGTTCATGATGGAGATTTCATGCATTTTTCCCCGGGTGTTTCCGCCGTTACTTTGAACGGTGGTCGCACTTATCATCGGATACTTACTGCTCACGAGGGGCAACACGCCATTCGATGGTTCATCCACGATCCCCATGCGGTCTTTGCCAAGGGCGACGATTTACAGATACCGCGCGAATGGATCAACAGTGCGCTAGCAGGACTCGAGTGAGTAAACCCTTTCATCTCCGAGTTAGAAAATCTCAATGTTTACGACGGCGACGATGACATTGCACTACATCTACAATATTCCGAGTCCGACCCAAGCGCGGAAATTGCTGCCATTATTTCTCTGGCACCGGCTGCTCTCCCCACCCGAAGAAAATTGGTCATTCGAAAAAAGGGAGCAGACGCTCCTGTCTTCCTCGACCTTTTCTCTCCTTTCGTGGAACCCCTGCATTATCTCCTTTTGCTTCCATATGGGACGTTAGGATGGGCTCCGAATCGACTGAACGCCGCCGGCAATATATTCAGCCAAGCCCGCTGGTACCGCACCAGATTTTTCATGAACGCTGAACAAATGTCTGTTTTCTCACGGTTGACCGGTAGGTTCAGCCCTTCGCACGATTTTACTTTGCTTATTATTTCAAGGTGAATATTTGGTCGATGCGTGGAGTGCGATTGAAGAGGCACGCCTTACATATATTCGTCTGAATCAACACACGGCCGCGGACGACGAAGAATATATCGGAACTGGTGACGAAGAGCCTGTCGACGATGTACGGTTACCGTCTACATTTATTCACTCGCCGTCCTGGTCCGCAGCCAACATTTCTGATTGCCTCGCTCTTCGCAAGGCGCTTGGACCCGTTACCCTCTTCATCACATTTACCACCAATCCTCGCTGGCCAGAAATAACCTCTCAACTTCTCCCAGGCCAATCGGCGAATGATCGACCTGACCCCATTGTTCGAGTATTCCAGCAGTATCTCTCCTCTTTCATGAAAGACCTTCACTCTCTTTTTGGACCTGTGCTCTACCACATCCGCGTTACCGAATTCCAGAAGCGCGGACTTCCCCACGAGCATATTGCTCTTGCGCTGCGAAATGTGCCGAGAAGCCCTGCAGACATCGACTCTCAATGATCGTGGTTTGTATTCACCGTTGAAATTGGGCAATTAAGCTCTGACGACTCTTTGCATGGTAGGATACTTCGAACATCGCCGTCGTCAGCACGAGGACGAATTCATCGTTTCTCACATTGCGTGGCTCATACTTAAGTACGATTGCCACATCAATGTTGAATATTCGAAGGGGGTCAATCTCTTCCAATATCTGTTCAAATATTTTTACAAGGGCTTTGACGAGGCGAACTGGACTATTAAAAGAGCCCCCCGCAATCCTACAACCCCTTCCTCCTCTGCTCGCAAGCCGGTAGACGAAATCAGGGACTATGAGCGTGGGAGATACCTGTCCAGCATCGAAGCCACCACTCGCATTGCAGCTTTTCATATCACTGAAAAGAAACCCGCAGTCAAACGACTTCCAATTCATCTACCTGGCAGGCAGTGGGGTCAAATGGCGCGAAAAAATGGTTCTGAATCTGACGGCACATTGCTGGTCCGATACATGGCACGCCCCCGTCACCCCGATCTCGACAAGATGACCTATGTTGAGTTCGGCTCAAAGTGCAGACTAGAGAAACACGATCCTGAAAAGGAGATGCACGATTTGGAGATACTGGAAGATGAATATCCAACGAGACCTCGAATGCGCATTCGGTTCTATGAGGAGGGCATATCACCGTCAGTCGTATCCAAATGGTTTATCCCCGCCATGGCGATGTTTTCTATCTGAGGGCTCTCCTTCTTCATCGTAGTGCTCTGGACTGGGTCGACATTCGCACTGTAGATGGATTTACCTACCAAACACACCAGGATGCTGCTCGCGCCATGGGTCTGTTTGATAACCGTGACGAAGGAATCATGGCATTTGAGGAACTGTTGAACTTTGGGGCAGCTCCAGCACAACTGCAATGGATTTTCGCTGTTTTGGCAACGGAAGGTCACCCTGTTATGTGCATTTGGGATTCTCATGAAGCCTGTCTGTCGGCTGACATTCGAGATCGCATGCTGCGAGTGACTTCATCCCCTGATCCGACACTGGTCAGGAGCGAGCTCTTACGCGCACTCCAAATTCTCCTCCAAGGGCTGGGCACAACATTGACAGATATCGGGCTTCCAGAACCGGAACAGAGTCAGCTCGAAGTCAACGCCGAGCGCCTACGTTGGGGTGGAGACCCGACCGATCTCTGCGCATATAAGGACAGTCTCACACCGGAGCAGGTCGGACTGATATCTTACTTTTAATTCAGAGACTGACGAATATATAATTTAGCTCATTGTATATGAGCATATCATGCAAATTTCAACCATGAATGATCCCCCTCCCATCCACATTGATGGTCGCGCAGGCCGTGGCAAAACATACCTTCTGTATCCAGTCATCGGAAGACGAAATTGTTTTACTCTCTGCATCGTCCGCTTTTGCGGCGAAAAATTACCCCGGGGGAAGAACAACACACTAACTACCTCTATGGGATCCCAGTCGACAAGTATAAGCCATTTTTGAAATCATCTGTTGGACTCAAAAGCGATCGGGCACGATTATTGCACGCCGCAAAGTGCCATGTCATCGACGAAATCGGCGGTTTGCATTTCAAGGCGTTCGACTGCGCTGATCGGTTAATGCGGATGTTGACCGGAAAGCTCTATCGCGTCTGGGGCGGACGAATGATCATAACCGTTGGAGACTTTCGACAGGTCTGTCTATTTTCTCTTCATAATTTTTAACTCATTTTCAACATGTTTCACCGCACTTAGGTTGCGCCTGTTGTTCGATTCGGAGGCCGAACTGCAATATGCAGGGCATCTCTCCGTACTCAACCCGTGTTCAACCGGTTCGAAATACTGCGGCTGGAGCGATCAATGCGCCAGTTCTCATCATTCTTGGACGACATCGGAGACAATTACAAGGAAGATACAGTCGATCTCAGCCGTCTGAACCACACACAATCGGTCCAGGAGCTTATTGATTTTGTCTTTCCACCGGCTGTGATTGCAGACCCCACCATCTGCATTTCACGAGCAATTCTCAGTTCCTTTAACGCCTTTGTGAACACTTTCAATGCCAGCATTCTTCATAACGTTCCAGGGCCAATTCATCGATACCACAGCAGCGACTCAGTCGAGGGCGATGCCGAAAACTCGAGTGAAGCTGTTCTGGCTGATACCGAGTTCCTAAACTCTTTGGAAGAGCCAGGGATTCCTCCACATGAGTTGGTCTTCAAGATTGGAGCCATATGCAGGCTGACACGGAACTTCGATGCATCGCGTGGCCTGACGAAAAACACAAGAGTGATTGTTCGAAACCTTTTCCAGTATACCGTGGAAGTTGAGACCATTTCTTCTATCGTTGCGGGGAGAATGGTGGATCCCGTACGTGGAGCACGATTTGTAATGCATATAGACTTACGAGACCGCCATGCAGATACGCCTTCACATTCCTCGAATCCGATTCCACTTTCAACCTCAAGGATTCAATTTTGTCGTCCATCGGAAGCAAATCCCCCTAGCTCTCTGCTATGCTACTTCATTCAACGGATGTCAGGGTTTAACTGTTCAAAAACTAGGACTTGACCTCCGCAGGCCCGTGTTCTCGCATGGACAACTCTACTCTGCCATGACGCGCGTGTCCATACATCGGGGAAACTTAGAGAAAAACGGGAAAGTAGACGATGTTCACATACATTTGCCATTCATTTATTGTCATATAAACTTTGTGCAATGATGCATAGATAGCCCGCAATTTCCTCTGACCATCATGCGAGCATGCGTCGGAGTTTGAATTTGGCTGTGTATTGCCGACCACCATTACAAATATGATGTCGTGTGACCTCATCTTCTCCCCCATCTCCTTGCTGGCTTAGCCTTCGGGCCGTTGCTGCAGGAATGGGTAGGCTGTGCTGGCTGCACCTTAGGGTGATGTGCTGCTCAGTATCTCGACAACCGTGGCCACTGGCCCCTAGTCACTGACACTGGGGCTTGCGCCACGGCTATTGGCACAGCTTGCCGAACTCGTGGATGAACTCGGGATTGACCGGGCCTGTGGACCGAGTAAATATCGCCTTACTCGGGCTTGCTCTCGGAGGCGTCGTCCTCATACTCAAATGCGAGTTACTCGAGTCATGAATCGTACAATTCCTCGGGTAAGTTGTCTTCTTTTTTTCTCTCTCTTCCCGCTGCCTGCTTCACCCATCTTCCGTCTCCCTCTTCTATCACCGCACTGCTAACCATCTTCATAGGCACCACCTCCTCCACCTCGACCTCCAACAAAAAGAAGTGGTGGCCCCTCGGTGGCATCACCTCCATCGGCGGCATGGGCAGGAACAAGGGGTGGACGTCGGACTCGGGCTGGGGGTGTATGTTGAGGTACGTGCCAGAGCTTGCTGGCGACGGCGTTGGGGCGGGTCGGAGGTGAGTGTCCGTTTTCTATCTCGTTTCTTTCATTCTATTCCGTCCGTGTTTTCCGTTATTTCCTTTTCTTTTGGCGACAGAGTGCTGCGGGGCCTTTTGGCTTTCTCTTCTTATGCTGGACAAGCGGCGTACTTCGTTTTTTCCGCCTGTTTCTTTCTCGCTTTGCATGCGACCTCGCCGTCTGTGAGGGTTCTCATCATCGTGTCGCGTATCGCATGCTCGTACTCCGGCGTCCTTATTTTCCTCCGCGCCTGCTATTCATTTTTCTCGTCTCTTTTCTCCTTCGGCGCTTGTCTTGCCAATTTGGGCGTCTACGTCGTATTTCCTTTTTTGGAACTCCTCCACCCACTTTTTCTTTCGCGTTCTCCACAAATGGGTGGGAGTAGTTTTTAGCTCTTTCGGCGGGTGAATCCATATCGTATTGGCAGCTGTGGCCCGCAGTATTTTGGCGGCTGGATGGGATTTTTATTTTATTTTTGGAGGAGCGGGGGAGGGAGGCCGTCTTCGCTCGTTCTCGAACGTGAGTGGGCGTGGGGCTTAGTGACTCCGGGAGGAGCATCGTTGGGTATGGGGGCGTTCCTGCCCGCGTGGGCTTTGATATTGGCGGGGTTTTTCTTTTTCAAGTCGCCCCGGAGCGAGGGGGGAGGAGGTGGGGACGTTTGCCTGCATTCTCGACAGTGTATGGGGTATACCTGCAGGGTAAGCGGTGTTGGGTGTCTGCCCGTCCGTCTCTGGTGTGGCTAAGCTCTCCTGCCCCTTTTGATTTTTCCCGGCCGGGTCGACCTGGCTGCCTACGACTTTTGTCATTTTTTGGTGGAGATAGGTACGAGCTGGGCTTGGTGCTTCCTTGAAGAGGATCGTTGGTTGTAGTGGCGCTGGCACCCTTTGGGATATGGAGCGTCCTCGTGAATTAATTTTTCGTTTCGGCGGGGAGGCGGATGATTTTTTTTTTTCGCCCGTTCTCAGACATGAGAGCAAGCGTGGCTTAGCGGTTGCAGGGGGAGCTTCATTGACTGCTCACCCATCGCCGCCCCACTTTGTTTCTTTCCTATGTTCCACTTCCGTTTCTTTTACTCTCCTCTTCCTCCCTCGCCCTCATACTTCGATACTGACTTATCTTCTTTCATTGCAGAACCGCCCCTCCTCCCAACTCCAACTCCATCCTTCCCTCCCCCTTCGCGCCCGGCGCACGCCCTGCACGCGCGCCTCCTCTCGTGGTTCCTCGACGTGCCCACGGCGCCGTTTGGCGCACACTGCATGGCGCTCGTGCGTAAGGCTGCCGGGAAGGATGTGGGATGTGGTTTGGGCCGATCGAGGCTGCGGGGGCGTTGAGGTGTGTATTTTTTCCTCGGGGCTTCCGATTTTTAGTTGCTTTTGGAATCTTCCTTGGCCGTTTCGTGATACGTGTCCAGTTTGCTTGGATTTCTTTACCTTCTCGCTATCTTGGATACACTTCCTTCCTGTCACACTCATCCCCCGCCCCCTCCCACCTTTCATCGTTATGTTCCGCTTCTCGGATCTCGGATCATCCTCCCTCCCCCACATTCATTTCCTTGCTGCTCACACTAACACGCCGACTGCGTTGTCCCTACATTCCCTGTCTCTCCTTCCGATTCAAGTTGGCATCGTACAACGGACGGAGGAATAGCGTCGTTGACATTGGACGTTGACGAGCGAGGATCAGCGCGCGCTGGAAAAAAGGTAGGATAAGTACCGATAAGTTCTGAGAAAGAGGTGCGAGGCGTACCTGGCGCACGCAACCTGGCACACATATTGTCACGGCGTTACCGCGAGCCAAGACGGTCGGCTTGGGTGTTGCAGCGGCTGGAGTTGGAGGAGGTGCGTACCTCTCATTGGGTCTGCGGCTCATTGGATATCGCGTGGGCAATGGAATTGGGCATGGATGGGTGGAATTGCAGTTGGGATTAGAATATTGGATGGTGGTAGGGGCTGAAGGGTGTAAACGGGCTGGAGGGCAAGACGGCAGCAGGGACAGACCACTTGAAGACAAAGAGCAGAGAGAAGGGTGAGGCAAGGGAGGCGATAACCAAGATTATGTGTGGCGCACACTAGAAAAATTTTGAACAAGGATGTATAGCGAAGCGATCTCTGCATCCAACGAAGGACGCCGTCGCGGTAAGAGGCTAAGAACAGGAGCTATTTCATTTGTTTGAACTGCAACCACCACACATTTCCCAGCGGCCAGAATTTTCTGAATGGGTTTTAATCCCCTCACTCGTCGTCTCAGCAACCTAAATTTGAACCTCACTGTCAATCCGAGGCCACATTTAATCGATTCGGTGTTCGAGTGTCTGGACTCTAGAGGTACAAATCTGGACCTCCGTAACTTGTCAACTTGCACCTATCAAAATCCTCTCCACATCGCACGACCGTCATTTCTGACGATATTCTCATCCTTGGAGGTGGCTGGACGTCTACTTCCCGCTATCCGAGTAATCCAAAATAACTTGCACGGTGACGCTGGCCCGACGAGACCGTTTGATTTCCAGCCAGGCTCAGACGATCCCGAGCCGTTGAGAGTTCTTCCAGAAGCGAAGACGGTGCTCATCACCTTCCCGATTACTGCCTCTCACGCAATTCTGATTCCGATCGACGCTTGACTCCGCACCGATCGACGCTTGACTCCGCAATGTCATACACGTATGGCTCATTCATTTGGGTACCCAAATGAATCCCGTGCTCGGCGGCCAAAAATGGGTAGATGGTTGCATTATTTTAGGCCATGGAAATACATCTCAGACGCTGCGGGGACCCTCTGGTGTCCTGGAATACGTGCGTGCCAAGCATCTGTTACCAGTCGACGCCGAGCGAGAGGCAGGTCTTAGTACATTTTGTTGTATGCTGTGTATGGTAGTAATTGGAATACAATTTATATTAAGAACTGACACCAGGCGCATTTTAAGCATATCATAGCCGGAGGCAGTCCTTTTGTGGGGCTGGGCTAATGTGACACTGTTAGCCGCGCTGATATTGTTCCAGCCTGCCCAAGTGTGCGCAATGGCTGACCATCACCTCCGCGCAGATGATTTGAGCTGTAATGCTGGCGCCGCACTGTTTAATTTCTCTGGGACAAGCGCGTGCGTTTGATGTATGCGAGCTTTCAATTCATGTCCCAGTATGTCTCACTTAACTTCTCATTCCTCAAGTGAGCGACCATCGTGACGGTTATCTCTCTTTCTCTAGCAGTCTTGAATACACCCAATACACCCCATGTGACGGTGGATACCACGAGGAGCTCGAGGCAGCCTTTCAGCTGCTGCTCACCTACACCTATTCAACCAGGGCAACAAGTTCCTCAACGGTACAGTGCACATTCATGTTGTTGCTTTTCCCTTGGTTCGCAACGAGCGGAATCTGACGGATGAGGAGGTGGAGGGGGAAGTGGGGGTGAGGAGAGCGACGAATAAATCCATGGTTTGTACAGACATGTTTCCCGAGCGTTTCCAGCTTTAGGAGGACAATTCAACTCGGAGCATTTGATGGTGCCCACATCTGGGTCTGGCCTAGCTGAGGCCCGGCCATCCGACAACAGGCGGGCTTGGTCTCGGGTCTGCGCAGCGTGCCATCGTCAGCACTCCAGACTGGAGCAGATGTATCGAAATAGAAAATGCCCACTTCTTGATTCATCACTCGGGCAAATCATTCAAATTTTGTTCTACTTCAACACATAAGTAGCGTGTATCCAAATAGAGCAACGTCAACTCATGCAGCTGTACCCTCAGCAGTTGTGGGGGTGCTGCCTCATGAGCTCAAACGAATATTTTGCATCTATCCGAAAACAGCGGAACCGCCGAACTTTGTCACAGTGATGGTCACCGTGACAACCGCTACCTACGTATCGTCATGACCATGCCTCGAAGACCACCTGGCCACCCATTGCTAATCCCTCCTTTACCCCTCGAGACCAGTGACTGTGCTGGCCCGACTGCGGTGTCCCTTAATCCCCACCAACCCCCGGTAGAACCTCTTTTGAGAAATAGGGAGAAGCCGTCTGAAAATACGCAAAACACCATCGACGCTAAGCAGAGGGGCAGGAATGAACGGCTTCGGGCTATCCGGGAGGCCCTCGGATCGGAGCCGCCAAGGAAGAGAACCAGAAAGGTAACACATACAAATGGCGCTCCTACACCCCTCCTTGATGATCGTCCTCAATGAAGGCCATCAACATATCAGGCACGGAAACGGCCCAGGCTCAAGAAATGATGATAAAATTGAGCCCAGAACAGGCGCAGATTCTCAAGGTGGTCAAGGGGGGAGCAAATGTGTTCTTCACGGGAAGTGCTGGCGAGTAATATGTTCCTCCCTGTTGCACATTGTAGTTTACTCATGCACAGGTACCGGTAAATCACTTCTACTTCGTCAAATCATCAAGTCCTTGAAGATGAAGTATCCTGCACGTCCGAACGAAATTTCCGACGCTGTCGCTATTACCGCTTCTACTGGTAAGTTGATTGCTTTCTGCACTGCACTGAGTGATGACCCGGGCGCCCGGATTAGGACTGGCTGCTTCGAACATTGAAGGTATCACATTAAACTCCTTTGCTGGAATCGGCCAGGGTGAAGGAAGCGCCGAACATTTCATAAGCAACATTAAGCGGAATGCCAGAGCGGCTACACGATGGATGCGGACAAAGGTTCTCATTGTGGATGAAAGTGAGCCTAACGCTACTCACGTTAGATATGTGCTCACCGTTCACAGTCTCTATGGTGGATGGTGATCTCTTTGACAAGCTCTCGCGGATCGGCAGTGTGGTTCGTGGGCGTGATGAGCCCTTCGGGGGAATCCAGGTCATACCGACTTGCTTGAAACAGAATGTGGTACTGACTCACCGCAGCTCGTTATCACCGGAGACTTTTTCCAATTGCCTCCCCCTATGAATATTTTCAAATATGCGTTTGAAGCAAAGTGTTGGGACCAGGCGATTCCCAATACTTTCAATCTCACCCAAGTTTTCCGACAGCGAGACCAAGGTTATCTCTTCGGAAACTGTTTGTGTCCTACTCATTTCCAAGCTAGAGTTTATCAACATGCTCAACGCCGTCCGGTATGGCATGCTCACCTATGCATACATCGAAATCCTGCAACAACGATGCTCGGCTCCTGTTGAATATGATGATCATGTGGAACCGACTGAGTTGTAAGCCCTCTCACTCACTCCATGGTGTTTATTTTTCTTTGATGTGCAGATATCCTGTGCGATGGGCAGTTGAAGCCGCCAACAAAGAGCGCCTTCAGCAGCTAACCACTGTGTTGCACACGTTCACGGCCATTGATTTCGGTCAAGACTATTTGCTGAACAAATTACTTGCTGAACCTACGCTTCAACTTCGCGCAGGCGCACAGGTTAGCCGCACCCAGGTCTTCTTCCTACGCTAACTTTCAACACCTTTTGGAGGTTATGCTCATCAAAAACAAGAGCCCTCAGCTCGTCAATGGTCTCACTGGTCGTGTTCTGAGTTTTGTTCAGCCCAATCCAGCCGATAACGAACATGGCGTTCTCAATGAGCTGGTTCCCATTGTGGAATTCTCCCTGGCAAATGGCAAGAGAATTCAGTATACTGCAACCCGGGAAAATTGGACGGTGGAGACACATGGTGGCCAATCGGCAAGCAGGAATCAGGTCCGTATCCTCTGATTTTTCTTTTGGTATATATCTAGATTTCCTCATGTGCAGGGTGTTAGATTCCACTGGCCTTGGCTTGGGCAATGAGCGTGCACAAAGCTCAAGGCCAATCGCTCGACCGAGTCAAGGTCAATCTCAAGAACGCCTTTGCCCCAGGTTTGTACCCGCAAATGATGTCTCGGCGAGCGTTGAGTCTTTCCAGGCCAGGTGTATGTGGCTCTCTCCCGCGCGACTTCACTGGATCGGCTCGAGGTGCTCAATTTCAAGCCAGAGCTCGTGAGCTCCTTCCTGCCCCCTCATCATTCAGTTTACCCAGGTTCCGTAGATCCGAGCTGATGCCAGAGTCGTGCAATGGACCAAGTCATTAGAAACACTTTGATAGTTGCCAAAAATTCTCCAAAGAACCAGTGCCACCGAGCCCCACTGTTTTAAATTATGTCTTCGTGTCCGGTGGCTTGGAAGGAATGCACCTTCACTTGCAACAACATGGCCGAAAATACAGCTACCTTGCAAATTCAATCTCCATTTGTACCATTTTTGAGTGTGACCTCAACTGCAAACACTATCAAGGAGTGGTGTGCAACTTACGGTCCCAAGGATCGCTTAATGGCTTTTGCGTGTTCTGTTGTGGAAGCCGAGAAGCTGGCAAAAATTTCCAACACACTCGCGTATCACGCAAAACAAGACCCTGCGATACGCGAGAAGCTCTACAACGACTGGATCATAGGGATCATAATAGAGCAGTTCTCAACGTCTCTGCTGGGAACAGGGCTCGACTACTCCGGTGTGCACCACGCTATCATGTTCCATTTCCCTATACATTCTTTGACCTCGAACAACAGATGAGGACGGTCTCCTAGCGTTTGCGATGACGTTCATCACCAAGAACGAGCAAGTTCTCTACAAGAATTTGGAGGACCACATTCCGCTTGGCCAGCAGGAGATGGAGGATTGGGGGAAGTGGGCTGCTCGTTGCCGGCACATCGGCCCAAGCATGTACTTTGATGGTGCGGCGCAAACCTGCAGCCTGCTCATTGAATCACGTGCCCAGACCACTTGGTGCGACGTTTGTGAGGCTAGTCTGATGCTCCCCATGGCCGCGACACCTCTACCGATGCCCGAGTCGTCGATCCCCGGGGCGCGAGCAATTGTCCCTGTGCGCTGCCCTGTTCACAGCGACACACAGCTCACAAATTGCGGTGCAACGACGGCTCAGCAGCCCGCACAAACCAGCAACCGCCAACCATCTGCGCCCACAAAAACCGCCGGCCCTGCTGCAATCTCCAGAGGTGCAAGGCTCGCACCGCCTAGGTTCGTTTTTGATTCTCAGTTGAACTTGACTTTATCTGATGTGTTGAACAGAGCCCCTAGGACGACGTCAATGGCATATTTGTACCCAGGGTATTTAAATTTCCAACTAATTCCTCTGTACCCGGCTCTGAAGTCCATCGAGTCAAATGTGAGTAATTCGAGGCAGTCTATCTTTGTGCTTTGGTACTCATCGTACTCCCAGTTTGCCATCGTCAAGCAGGCCGGCTGACAATTCTTCAATCGCTTCGTCCTCTAACCCACCCATTCAGCCCCCACCGACATCAGCACGTCTTCCATCAGCACCAACAAAACCTCGTGCCCCCGCCCCCGCCAAAAGCGCCGCTTCCCACCCTACACCCGCATCATCCCGCGCTCCGGTTCCGGGACCAACGCCGCAAGAGGTTGAGCCTCAAGTGAAATTTAGGCAGGTAAAGACTGTCCGCCCGGCGGCTGGCATTACCATGTCCATGGCTCTCAACGCAATTGCAGGGACAGCAATCTCTTGAAGCCTGCCCTGTACACCTTCCTCACCGCAACGAAGCTCGACAATCTGCACGTTTCGCAGTGCAGACATGTTCTGGCGGAGGTGTGTGATGCCGAGGACGCCGACCTTATTGATTTCCGTCTATGGTGCAGCCGGTCCTACGAGGGCGGGGGTCCCTTCCTGAACGTTCACCCATTCCTTCTGTGGCTGATCTTTGTGCGTAGGCTGGTAGAATGTCCTCCTGAATTGGTTCAGGAACTTTTGTAGAATAAAATCGCTAACTATATTATTGGGTATATGGATCCATCCATATATGATTGCCCATCACTTACTATATTTAGTTATTCCCGTATATATACCCAGGACTACACCTGTATTACCCATACTACCTGTACTTCCTCACCGCAAAGTTGTCGAAAAAACAGCACGAGCCACGCACCACTCTCTCACACATAAATCAACCAAAATGTGGCTGTGCCTTTCTCAGCCAGCCATTTTGTGACCGTGATTCTGGTCACAACACTAATTTATTATATCTGTAGCTGCAAAGTTCCACCGCACTTCATTCTACATCAGTCTCAACAAACACAGAGCTCTCTTCCGTCTCCACGGTTACTTCTTCCTCCACGCTGCTGTCCGTCTTAACGACGAGTTCTTCCTCACTCTCGCTCGTATCATTCAAATCGTCCATAAAATAGTCCCAGTCCCTATTTTGACCTCGCATTGGAATGCCATACTGTCCCCTTGGTCAGTGAATAATCTCAGGCAGTGAAACAACATACAATCAGATCCTCCCTACTCATCCCACTGTGTGACTGAGTGTCACGGTCAGGGACCTCGGGCAAATCCTCATCGCTGAGCGTTGGGCTTCTGCTCGACAAGTCCTTTGGAGAGGATTCACGCGACTTGGGCGTGGTAAGAGTAGCCTGCTCGATGGGACCATAAACCCAGTACTTCCATCTGTGGGAGAATAAAATTATGGGTGGTCTGTCAATCATATATCGCAAGCTAACATTTTTTGCAATGTCACAGAACTCGTTTGGACGACGTTAGAGGAGGAGCCGCTGTGTCCCATTGGAGTGGTCTGTTCTCCTGTACTTGAGCTTGGCGCCGCTCGTTTCTTCGCCTTCTTTCCTCTGCACTTTCGTGGGGCGGGAGGCTGCCTTTTCGATCGTTTTCGGCCCATCATGGTGGAGCCTGGAAGAGTTTTTGCCATCGATTCACAATTGATGGATGGATGTGCGGCAATCAGAGTCTGAAACAAGCTTGCATGATAATGCCACCGAAATTCCCAGTACAAGCTTTATCACTCCTGGCCCCCCTTGATATTCTCTAACCGAATTCAGGATATCAAGGGGCTTGTGTCTCGGCAAAAAAAAACAGGCGCAATTCCTGTGGTTCAGTCCAAAGCCTACGATTGAACAGTCCATTGAAATATTCCATATTTCACCGTTCTCTTGAATTTGCAATCACAGAGTGTATTCCTGTGGAGTATCTTTTGACAGGAACACACATATGTGTATATTAAGTATCAATTAACACCCCTTTGTGCCTTAAACCGGTGGAAAACTATATCCAGCTCAAGATTCTGTTGAAAATTCGATCATTTATCCACCGAAATTCCCAGTGCAGCTTTACCACTCCTGGCCGCCCTTGATATTGTCCAACCGAATTCAAGATATCAAGGGGCTTGTGTCTCGGTGAAAAAACCAGGCGCAAGTCCTCTGGTTCAGTCCAAAGCCTACGATTGAACAGTCCATTGAAATATTCCACATTTCGCCATTCTTTGGATATACAATCACAGAGTGCATTCCTGTGGAGTATTTTTTGACAGGAACACACATATGTGTATTATGAAGCGTCAATTTATACTCCTTCGTACCTTAAACCAGTGGAAAACTATATCCAGCTTACTCAATGTAAGATTTTTTTGAAAATTCGATCATTTATCCTGACAACACACACTTGCGAGTAATTAGGAGAGCTCCAGCGTTACTACATCGGTTCTCATATCCTCTGCATCGAGATGAGGGCGTCCAAAAACACCCATATCCGCACACAATCTCGCCGCTCCCGCATGATGTTGCAGACTCGCCAAAAAATGTTCCAAATATATCGCTGTGTGCATTTCCGGGTCATTGGGGAACTGCGCTCTGATTACATTCAGCAGCTGCTGAAATGCCTCGGGATTCATTGCTTGAAATGACATCTGAAAAGATCAATTGGAATGTGAGAGGCAACACTCAGAGAACACACTTGGGGCATTTGTTGATATAGTGCTTTAGGAATACTGTACCATTTCGTTCAATTCTCATCGGCTGTGACCTGTGACCGCGGCATTCGAACTTGAGATTTCGTACATGGTCTGGGGTCGCCGTGACACCGATTTTTTTTCGTAAAGTCCCCCGAAACAAGGAGTAGATATGACTCACATTTGTATTGTCGCAGCCTAATACTCAGTTCACGAGCCATGCATGAGAGGAGGGGACAGGCAAAGCAAAGCGGTGAGCTCTCAATGCCAATTTACTTCCGCTCACGTCAAAAATGGCATTGCGTGTGAACGCCGCGGCGCTGATCACCACACGCGCCGCCTAGGCAGTAGCTAGGTAGGTAGGTAGGTAGGATTAAAAATTGATTTTTTGGGGCCATTTTCCACCAATTTTGTGACATGTTTTAAAGATTCGAACCTCCTCGAAAATGCCTGTGACACCCCAAAAATTTTCGTATAAAAAGGTCCCTGTGACCTGACATATGAATTGAATGAAATGGTACAGTAGCTAATCAATCATTAGATATTAGTTCTAGTTGTACCACGCAGTACACTGTCCACATACCTGGGGGGTTTGGGAGAGTGGCGTGCAAGCGACGATTCGGATCGTGCGTCAAGATAAAGCACCGGGGGGCAGTGCTCACTCCCAAATTAGATCAAGATTCGGAACCGATGACATATTGTGTCATCTGTCCCGTTCCTTAATGATGGCGGGTATCCACAGAGTCGTTTGCATCTCTCTTCCCTCTCACTGCACCCTTCCTTAGGATTCTATACTACCTTATATTAACAGTGTATTAGTAGTTGAAATATAATGTTTGCGCTCCAAGGTAAAGAAAGGAAAACCAAGTGCGCCAAGATCATGGCTGTGCCTGAAGCTGTGCAGGATCGTCCCGGTGACCCGGGTATCATGCTTATCGCTCACAACGACCACATTGTGCACATTAGTCCTTCCTTTTTCGTTCTTCCTTCCTGCTTCCATCACCTATCTCTCTGCTATACCCCTGCTTGGTTGACTCTGACTCTCCTCTCTTCTCTGTCCCTTTCGCACAAGTCAGACATCCCAGTGACGTCACCGATCCACAGGCTATTTTAGGAGCCAGTGGATGGCTTAGTAACCGACTCACATGCCTTTACTTTCTAGGTATACAATAGGGTATCGACTCGCACGTCAACCCGAGCTACTGCGGAGCAGGTCATGGATGAGGACGAAGTTGTCCCTCAAGCTACATCCTCTTCCAATGTGTGTATTTGGCTTTTATTAATTTATTTGTGCTGATTTCTCTCAGCAAACCGAGCCTCCGCCCAAAAACAGATTTCCAGTGCATTATAACTTCTTTTATTACAATATCTCTGCTTCATTTTCCTCAGAAGAACCCACGTCCTACTGTAGAGGAGGTCCTGGACGAGGATGAAGTCGAGTGGCTAGCCAACCATCCGGCACCGGCACCCTCCTCTTCCCATGTGCGTCTTTGGTCTTTCTTAATTCATTTGTGCTGAGTCCTTTCACCAACCGAAGCCTGCTCCCAAGAAGAAAGCTCCCAAAGTCCCGGTACGTTCTAACATCTTTCATCCTTTCTCCTCCTCATTTTCCACAGAGGACGAAACCTGCGCCAAGGAAAACAGCTGCCAAGGCTTCCGACCCGCCTGTGCGTTACCTGTATTTAAATAAGCTTTAATTTTACTGACCTGTGTTGCACAGGCCAAGCCAGAGGTGCCTCCTTTCAACATTACGAAGCACGATGTGCGTATCGGTTCCTTTCAATGTACCAACTCTCATTTTATATAGTTCGAGGACCTCTCCGGCGCGGTTCCAATTCCTAACCGGTCTGACCGCTATCCTCCCATCTATATCGCGAGGAACCACCCACAGCGCCCGAAGGCGCGACTGAACCCCGATGCCACCGGCGTGGATTATATCCAATGTGTCGATTTTGGGAGTATTGATGCCATGCTGCAGCTGCTGGTGCAGGGCTTTCAGTCCTCCATCTCGCGTCACGGACAGAGTGCCAAAAATATGTTCCAGTATACGATTCAGGGCGGTATGTGTACCTTAAGCTCCATCTTTGTCTATTCTGACTCCTTCTTTTGTCGCTGCTTAGAATCCAAGATAAAAGAATTCGTCCACGACAATGGCCTTCTAATCCTCGACACTGATGATATCTTCTGGCTGCGTGATTCCTCCGGAACGGGTAATCCTGAGGCCGATGTATGCATTACCTTTGCGTTCACTCTGTGCGATTCTTTCTTTATTTATTCCATCCCCACTGAGCGTCTTTTTTTAGTGCGGAGCTTGATGCGCTCCTCGGAATCACAAGTCCAGCGGAGAGCTTCCAGGTCCGCGCAGAGGTCCTTCAAAAAGAAATGATCGGCGACAAGACCGTATTTACTATGAATGCGCCCATCATTGGCACCGTTGACGGGGTCAAGGGTTTTCGCACGGGTTCCACCGAGTTCGAGCGTGACGCGCGTTCTCGTCCGTTAGATGGCTGTCCCCGTGCAATCCCTGTATCCCTTAGTGTAGAGCAGCCCAAGGGTGGGCTGCATTCTCCATGTCTCGGGAACAAGTACCGAGGCGACGAGGACCTCGAGGATCCTGGGTTCAAGGTGCGGCGTTCTTTCATGGCCGTGAGTTGGACCAATTTATTTTCTTGCTCTTTCTTTCTGATGTCTTTTGTTCCAGCTCCATGCCGAGACATCGAACAGCGGTCTCGAGTTCGGTCCTGCTCGATTGGCCAGTCTCTTTCGCAACTGGGCTAATCTCGTGAACGCCCCGAAGATCGGTCATCATTCTAACCCGGGCTTTACGAACCAGCAAGTCAACTTCGCTTCGGTTGAGAAGCTCAAGGCTGGTGGGTGTTTATTAATCGTTTATCAGCATTTTTATGGACCGTCGTTAATTTATCCACAGTGGTGGAGAAGGTTGCGTCTAAGATCGAGGAGCTCGGTGGCTTTGGCGAAACCCACCTGGACGATACTGATTGTGATTCCGGCCAGAGCAGCCTTCTTTCGCTCTCCTTCCTCCAGCCCAACGTCCACCCCGGCTACATGATGCTGATGTCGCTTGGCGTTGGCCGCAGGCTTGATCCGTTCTCACAGATGTACATGTGCGGGTTGCATGCTCACGCTGGAACGCAGCCAGTTTTCGACGAGGACAAGGAGGGTGTTCCACTCGATCCCATGAACATCCGAATTCTTGACATACAGTATATGACCTCCTCGATCATGGGCACCGATGGCCCGGCTGCGCTTTGTGCACTAGCGCCTGGAAAGGTACTCGAGCTTTCCAGGGAGATGCGTAACCCTGTCCGGTATGTGCTTGGCTATTCATTTGTCGCATCTATGTAACATTCTCTACAGTCATTTCACACACGATGACTGCTTGCGTACTGAACACTCCACGTACGCTCACGACGGCGTATCCTCTCTTCCATTCGACTGTTTGGCAACGTACCTGGGCCAAGACATGCTCACCCTCCTCGTGAAGACCACCGTCCAGACTCCTAAAGCGATGGACATGCGCGTCGACCGCAAGGCTTTTCTGGCCTCCATTTCTTATGTGGGCGAGGATGGTAAACGCCACAGCCTTGAGGACTGGGAGTACGGGCCTGGCCATGGACCCGATGGCGCGCTCCACGTAGAGGGCTCCACAGCACAGTTCGGAAACCCCAAGCGCGACAAGCTCCTCGCACAGATCACGGCGCACCAGGCCCTCTTCCGCAGCTCTGTTCCAGTATGTGTTATTGCGGATAAATCATCCTCGATGTCCTCCCAACGCGAGGAGTATGACAACAGATGTTCGCGTTACAACAGTGAGTGTCCTTCTACTTATCCACACAGCAGCTCATAGTCCCCTAGCGTTAGCCTTGCGCGCGAAAAAGGGTCAACCACTGTTGGACTCTGAGCGTAAATTTCTCCTCCCTCTCACTTTATTCATTCCAACCTAACTTTCCCCCAGGCGGAAAGGGATCGAAGCGCAGCACCGACACGATGTTCCAACCGAAGTCCTCGATCAGGAGCGGACGTATTTCCCGCAAGGCCAACATCTCCGCCATCCGAATCAGCAACCGCTGCCGCGCGGAGCATCCTCTGGCCTGGAAAGTACAAAGCCGTTTGCGAACGCAGCGGAAGAAACCTCAACGTAAGTCTGCGATCTTTTTTTCAAAAAACATTCGCATCACCTAAGTATCGCCCAGGACTCGCGTTTGTACTTCTTCCTACCCTGAACGCGGTCCGAGAGGCTGCTGCTGCTTGTGAGTAAATGATCTCTCATCTAGATCATCGTTCTCACATAGGCTGTTAGCTCCCCCGGCAGAGTCCTCGGTTGCTATTTCTTCCAAAGCTCAAGGCAAAAAGCGTGCACTCGGTGAGCTTGAATTGTTTGGTTCTCCCAATCCCTCTCACACAGCTTAATTTCAGACGCTGAGGCGGAGACCACCCCAGAACCCGACACATCCCAAGTCAAGGGCAACAAGCGTCGACGGGGTATGCTTTTCCCCTACCCATCCATCTTATTTGACTCATACATCTTTTCCAGTTGCTACATACCATGACACTGACGGCGAATCCGAGATAGCTGAAACTGCATTTGAAGCCCACGGTGAGCTACCCCTGTTTTGCGATGTTCTGTGTGTTAACCTCTGTCTGCAGCTGCGAGAGCCGCCCAGAAATTCCTCGAAAACTTCTCTCTGAACGCGCTCTCTGATGTCAAAGATCGGGCCACCTCGACCATCGACACGGTGTTCAAAATCACCACTCTCACTCCCGACGTGGGAAAGCTGATTAACCTCATTGACCGCAACGTCATCGCTGTCAAGTGCAACCCTCTCAGCGTTGTTGGTGCTCTGGCGGTCGCCTCTTCGAACAGTATCAGCGCTGGTGCCATCCGAGACATGGAGCTTCAGAACGTCTTCCACGTCTTACACCGCCAGCGCATAATGATAAACGCCAGCCTTGGGTTTTTCTGGCTCGATGACTTGCTCAAACCCGCTCTCGCCGATCTTGTTTCCTATATAATCAAGGCTGGGATTGACAAGAGACCCTCTCCTCCAGCTGAGATCATTGCACCTCTCTGGCTGTTCGAGCTGACAATGGCGATCGCGGACTGTCGTTTCCAGCAGCGCAAGCTCAAGGCGGTGGACTTCCTCCCGGAGTGTTCAGAAACTTCTGTGATCAAACCGTGGATGGCGACGCCTTCGGAGCTTCCCGGAAAGCTTGCCACTCTTACTGTCGACGTTCTCATGAAGTGGCTCAAGTTCACGAGGACCACGGGCAAGAAGCCCTCCACTATGAGCGACCTTGGTGCACGCTTCGCCAAGCACCTCCACGTCTATGCAGGAACAGAAGCGCTGCTTCTGCCCCAGGTGTGGGAGACGTTCCTTCGCCCAGATCTCTCCATCGCCCGCTGTGGCTATGCGCGACAAACCAAATGGAATGAACTCACGGAGTGGCAGAAGCTTCTTGAGAACCACCCCGTATCGGATCCCGACTCTAAGGAACGTGCGATGCTCAAGGATATCGGGGCGGAGTACGACCGCATCAGTCAGCACCCGAAGATGCCCGCACACGAGGAGGTCCCGACGACCCTCACCCCTGCCCCCGAAAACCTCCTCAGCTTTATAACTCTCGCATATCGTTTACTACCGGCGGTGGAGGGTGCAGCACTGACTGTCCCAGCAGATGTCCACGGTACCCCACGCGAAATCCTGGAGTTCATCATGAAAGACCCAGACCTCCTTCTTCCCTTCCGCCGTGCCGCCCCATCTCTGCGCAGCATTCTCAAACCCAACATCGGTCCCAGCCCCTTTTCAAAACCACATCTGCGCACCGCGCGGGGTCTTTTCAGTACAGCTATTTTCCGCACCACTCTCTACCGCTCTCCATATGTGTTGAATGGGTCCGGCAAGCTGCTGTTCGACAGCGCCGAGGATTTCCTTGGTTTGTTCTCTGCTGTTCCTTCTTTCCTCTGCCGATCCTGCTACAGAAACTGTCATGCCCTTACCGGCGAAAGAATACGTTCTTGACAACCCATACGGAGGGCAACCGCAGCCTCGCGCTGAAAATATTGTGAAAAGCACTCGACAAACCTGGGAGAGTGCCAACAATCCCGCTGTTAATCAGTTCCTTTCCGCTTCAGACTACTCGTACTCGGCCGCTGTCCACGACATCGTCTCGAAATTCGCCTACGCCGGCCCTCTTGGGACTCACCTCATTGTTTCTGACTACGTTGATGCAGGTGTTGTTCGTGAACCCACCCCGCTCGAGATGGGCAACCAGATTGCTGCCATGAATGCCGGCGGCGTAGCTGGTCTTCGTGACCTTGACTACTTCCCTAGCGACAACCCTTTTGGGCCACTGGTCACCGAGGGCTTCACCAACCTGTACAACTACATCGATATCCGCCTCAGTGATGAACAGAAGAAGCGCATGCACTGGGGAACAGTCATGCTAGAGCATACACTCTGCAAATACTCACGCGTCATTTGTCAGCCCAGGCTGGCTGGATATTTCAACAAGACTTACACCACTCGCCAGATTTTTGCCGCCATTCCCTCTTGATTTTCGTCCTCTTCATTCTATACACGCCGCATTTATTATTTATTTACTCTGTTCCTTACATCTCGTTGTACTTTACGCCCTTTTTTTATCCTACACACGCTTTCTCCTTTATTTATTGGTTCCGTCTTGTTGTACTCTACGCCCCTTTTTATCCTACACATGCTTCCTCCTTTATTTATTTGTGCAGTCTCAACATACTTTATACCGATGTATGTTTCTTATTCACTCCTGAATAATATCTTCAGGTCCGAACAAAGCTTGAACAAACCGATGCGTTCCTCTCTTCCTACCACCAAGTCCCCTGAGGGATGTGGCCAGGGGGTGGTTGTGGCGACCACCCCCAGTGTCTGCCCTTCGAGGAACGGTGATGGGAGAGTGTGGCAAAGGAGAGGACAAGGTGGTTGCCAGATGTTGCGGCCACATCCACCAAAACAGCCTAAATGTGCGCAACGAGGAGAGCACTTCACGGGCGTTCATTCAGACTGAACAGACCATAGATTTAATTTACCCCAAATATAAAGGGTCTATTACTGACCCAGATCGAACAGAGCCCCATGTACGAGCCTGTACAGCAGATATCGCTAGTATCTAAGGAGCACCAGAATTGCTGGCTGCCGAAATCGACGAAGAACAACACCGTGGATTCGTATCTACTCAAGTCCACTGAGGACGGGATCCGAGTGGAGACGTGCAACTGTATACCATGTTGCAGCCTAGGGGTTTTTTTTTTGTTGTTTTGTTGTTTTTCGCACGATGAACCTCTCTTGGGACCTGAGCAGGGAGTGAAATGGAGTCGTCGAAGATGTGTGACGTAGGAGTGAGCAACGATTGCCCCCGTATCTGGAAATCAACCTTACGGTGAGGTGGGCTTGGCTGCAAGAAAGGCTCTGCAACGGAACCGATACCGTGTGGAACACAACACGATGGGGGGAGGACAAACACAAGTCATGGTCGCGACAGTCTGCGAACTTTGTCTTGGGCCAAAACACCAAGGAAGATTGACTTGAGAAATAGAAAAGAGCAAGAAGGAACATGAATTGAATAGCGTAACCAATTGAATCACCGCCGTTTTTGGTGCGACCGCAGTCGGATGCGTGAAGTTTGAGCGTCAAACCAAACGACTTTGCTCGGCATTGAATAGACGTTTCTTTTCCGCTTGGGGCTCGTTCTTAGCCACGCTAGATATCGCAGAGACAAAATGTAACTAGAAATCGAGCGTCGGCTCCTGTATCCCAACCAGATTGACAAACCATCCGCTCGCAAGATTCACACCGGGGATCACGCAGTGTGTGGTATCTGACTCGCAAAGATCAGCGCAACGGAGCGAACGAGGACAGTGAATGAGAATAATTGTCAAATTCAATACGGTACGACAGAAACCAGAACAGACTTTCTGGCAAGCACGTACCCCTAGAAAGTGAACGTATACGCATCGCCCTTGTCCATCCATCCTGCCAGAATCAAGAGCGACGCACATCTCCACAGCGTACTCGTGAGCGCTACACTGTGTGATCGGGTCGCCGGTGGGTTGACGGAACGCTGGAGTATCATCGAGGGCCTACGGGTGATCGACGTAGATATTGAATGCCGGCCAAGAGGACGATAACGCGAGTGGAAAAGAGAAGACAGGACGAAAAGAAAAATCCAACCGAAAGAAGCGGGAAGGAATAGAAATGCAAAAGACACGCACTAGGTAGCCAACACACATCCTGCCATCCCCTTCGATCATGCTCGGGTCGATAATTCCACTAGTTGCCGCAGTGCGGCACTGGGAAGACGTTGGCTACAAGCAGAACGTTAGCACGATAGACAGAAGGAGAGCGAAACAAGAGGTAAAACTGGGAGTGATGGGACGGACGAGCGGAATGGAGGGGAGCATAAGAGAGAATGGAAGAAAGACGAATACTCACTCGGTACACAAGCAGGGAGCAATGGTTGTACCAGCATTTATATTCACCGTGATGCAGGCACCCACTGCAGAAGGGAATGCGACCTAGCCACCTAAGAGTCCCCCAGAGTTGACCCAATCAGACTCCAATGCAGTCCCAATTGTTTCGGGACAATCTCTTTCATCGAAGAATTTCCTGCAACAAAATCCGGCAGCCTTTGGACGGAATTTGTGTCCCGTCCCGGCCTCTAGTTCTCTGGATCTGACTTTTTTGAGATGGACATCTCAAGGAGTGCTTGATTTTCCCCAGGTATCTCCGGGGCCATGTTCGAAGGAAGGCAACAATTTTTCACAGATCGCACGACAAGCATGGTCAAAACCACGAGCATGCCATCGTCACTACCTCTGACGTTCGCCTATGAAAGCTTCTAGTCTTCGATATCCCTCACGGTGCTTGATCTGGCCGCATCCCCAAGTGTTCCTTTGGCCGAAATCCCTGCGTGACTCATTAATCTTAACGGCCACTTAGTCTTATTTCATTTTCGGCCGTTAGCTCTAGTTGTGTGCATTATAATCAATCCCATCTCTGGGAACGTTTCAACTTGACTCGATCTCTTGATCACTGGGCATAGGTGCTCTGTTTCTCACGCCGAACCTATGGCTGAACGGGCAGAGGTATATTCTCTCTTATATGCACTGTGCTAGACTCTCACTGGAAGACCGTGTGACCCGGACCATCGTTTACAAGGTATGGTCTTTCGTTTCGTTGCTTTTACTTCCCATCCCTGTACTGCGAGAAACCACGAGATGCATGATAATTGAAAAAAATTAAAGGTATGCATCAACAGTCTTATCTACGATCCCTAGGTACCGCTTCCTGCGCTATTAATGCTACATTCTTGCAAACAGAGGTACTGTGAGCGGAATATAAACTCCAATACTCGTGTGAACCCAGTAGAGTTGAGCTGCGCAAGAAGATTTGGGTACTATCAAGGGGAATTCGTCTCTGTAGTAGTTGAAAAAAATCAAAGGTATGCATCAACAGTCTTATCTACGATCCTTAGGTACTGCTTCCTGCGCTATTAATGCCACATTCATGCAAACAGAGGTACTGTGAGCGGAATATAGATACCAATACTCACGTGAACCCAATATAGTTGAGCTGCGCAAGAAGATTTGGGTACCAAAAAGATATCAGGGGGAATTCGTCTCTGTATGGCATGAGCACGACATACCTCCGGATCGAGGACACCAGTAGGTCAGTATATATGTTTTACAGACCACGGGCCCGGGTTTGAACGATACGAGACACTGGGGTGAACACGTACATGTGGGCGTGGTACTGACAAGGATCAACCTAAAAAGGAGTTGTGTGGCTGTGCTTTTCTGCGTTGGCCACTTTGTGACCGTCACGCAAATCTCCTTATTTGGCATCGGGCGTAGTGGCTAAATTAGGAAGGGTAACTGGATTTCACTAACGGGACGAGTTGCAGTTGGGTTTAACAGAACAAATATGATCTGAGATTGGTTCACTTCGATGACAACTCACCGCAGGCAAAATCCTATTTGAAAATATCAAAATAAATCGAAAATCACACATAAAACCATCGGTGAAGGGTGACCTCAACTCTGGCGCGTTTCGAGAGTACAACAAATCGATGTAGCGGCCTAGAAAACCCCCAGCCAAGTTGAAATGCGCAAAGAAAAGGGCTGTGTAGCACTTCAGGAAAATAAAAGATAAAATACCCAGGAAAATGAGCGACCGTAGCGGGTCAGCAACATACCGTCGTTTTGTAAAAGACCGCATATTCCAATGTGGGGGGGACAAAAACGATTGACCATCTCATTTTCGGGCATCTTTATGGCGCCAGACAACAGAAATCAGAAAAATAGCGACATTTTGGGCAAATAAATTGAATCCTCACTGATACAGAGCTGCGAATATTCTGAGGCCTTCATAATCGTCTTCAGAGTGTTCAAATACATTAATGAGGAGTATCGGATCAGGACAGACCTTATAATTGATGGAGCTCTGACATGACGGTAAAGCGGTCAAATGGGGGAAGCTCTCCCACTCAAACACCGCCGCGCGACAAGTAAGAACACTCGAATTCGTGTTTTTGGGGTCCCAAAGCAGGGCGCAAAAGGTACGGCGGATCCCCAGCTACTTGCTGCAAGACGTGAATGAGACTGCAAAACAATGGTGAGTATTTCGATGTATTTAAGATGGATACGCACTTGATATGGCTGGTTCTTAGATATAACATTGATATACATACCATGCACCCAGTGAGTGAGTTTCAATGCCCAGAGATAAGCCGTTCTCATGCACCGGAATGATGTTTCAGCTGAAGTCCGGGTGAATACCGCAAAACAGGCCAACAGCCCATCGGGGTGCCTTGAGACCTTTCCCAATCGATTTGTAGGGCCACAAAACCCCAGTTACCACGTCGCATTCGTGAAGAGGGGATCAAATGCGGCCGGTGGATGAATCAAAAAACACACCAGACACATATAGTGCAAATACCCTGGACCTGCGAACGGTCGCTTGCGGTGGTCGCATAACATTGAAAAACAATTCACCTCGCATGGAAAGTCCAGGTTTTCAGCACTAAACGATATTAGATATTCGACATACGCAAAGAGAAAACCAGCATACGCACCTTCCTTTTTGGGATGCTAAGAGTGAACGCTTCCGGATTCGGTCGTGCGCAAAGCTGGACATTTTGATTGGCACTATCTGCAGTTTATTTTCCTGAGCCGAACCGTTTGAATGAGACCCTAACTCAGTGCGCGACCCGAACAAAAGGTGGCCAAAAAAAAAGACCACTGGGGTTGCAAACACATACCCCTGGCCACCCCACCTCCAATTGGTCCATCCATTCCCTCACCAACTCATCCCAGGTGGCAGACAACGGGGCCACAACCGCCCCCGACCACATCCACCCGCAATGATGATGGTGGAAGAAAGCCAAGAGACCTCGGAAAGTTCCGACGTCTCGGTACCGAAAATTGGACCGGCCCAGGCCCACATATCGGACCAATCCGGATTGCCTCCGACGTTAGCATATCATCTGCTGAGCTTGAAACCTGCCCGAATCTGACGGAAAACGGGAAATTCAGTGCCAACAGGCAACATGCACAATTGCGTTCCACTTGTCGAGGGAGTCTATACGTTCTACTTCCTCGAAATCTATCGCAATGCTAATGCGCTCGAAATTATGGTCAGAATATAAGTAAGTTTGAAATGAATTAGGAGTCATTAGATACGGATCCAAAGCATCCTTAGATAGGTATAAATAATCAAGTTAGTTAAGCAGTCGGTATCATTTTAGTGTTCAACAAGCGGTTGACGGCGCGTCAACCCCTTTGTCAATTTTGTTGCATTGCAAACTGGAATATATTACAGGAGAAGCTCGCTCCATACAATATTGGTTGTACATGTTGATGCGTCGCCATCGTATTTCAAGATCAATACATTTTCCGAGTCAGGCACCCGCGTCATCGCGGAATACAACTGACCATGGGAAAACACAGGTCGCCGCAGATCTAGCCAAGTTTCTGCACCGTTAAACCTTGGCACCCATTGAATATCGTAGCATAGCAGAGACTCAGTGGCATTTGCTTTCGATGAACCACGAAATTGAACCCCTGGGGTTGGAAGTGGAAGGTGATTCTAGGAATATGAATACGAATCTGATTCTGATGTCAATACCTGTACATCTATGAGCGACTTGTACCTACCGCATCAACAATTCTTCCTGCTGCCATTGTAGAAATGGTTTCAACTTCGACGGTGTATCAGAAGAGGTTGCGAACGATGACGCGAGTGTTTTTAGTGAGACCCCTCGCCGCAAAGTTGAGATTGCGTGTCAGCTTGCTCCCACCTTGAGGATGACTTCGTGTGGAGGGATACCAGGCTTATTCAGAGAGAGTTCAAAATCTCGGGGTCCTCGAGGATCGAATTATCAGGTCCGCCGGTATCACCTTCGATGGAGTCGCTGCTGATGTAGGTGTGACTCTGACCTGGAACGGTTCGCAGAATGGTGGAATTGAATTCGTCGACAAAAGAATTGAATGGACTGAGGATTGCTCTTGAAATGCAGACCATGGGGTCCACCGCTACGCTTGGAGGAAATACAAAATCAATAAGGGTACTCTGTGTGGCGCAAACCCCGAGGTCAACGGTCTCTTGATCGTGGTTGTCCCCGATGGCGTCTAGAAAAGATGCAAAATCGGGGTCATTTCTTATGGAAACATTTAGCCGCAGGATCTGGAAGTGTTTGAATATTGGCTGCGTGAGTAGAGATGCCTTGCAAATTGCAGTCCGACCTCCAAAGCGAACTACCGGCGCAACCTAGGCTGGGTGTTAGTACTTTCATGAGCTTGTTATTTGAATCGCACCTGTCGGAAATCTCCAACTGTAATCAACATTCGTCCACCCCAGACTTGATTAGGGTTCCCGGTTAGTCCTCGCATGAGGCGGTCCGCGCAATCGAAAGCTTTGAAATGCAGGCCACTGATGTCATCTATAACATGGCATTTGGCCGTATAGAAAAGACGAGCTCGATCCCTCTTGGGCCCTACTGAGGACACCAGGAAGGGCTTGTACTCATCGACTGGAATCCCATAAAGATAGTGTGTTGTCCGACCGCCCGGATAATTTTTGGCGGCAAATGCCGAAGACGCGGAGAGCAACTCAATTTCGCCGACTTTACGAAGAGCGCCAATCACAGGATAGAGGACATAGCTCTTGCCACGGCCTGCACGACCATCAACGTGAATAGATGGAGGATTGTCCATCATTGTGATTTCCATTATACGGTTGTATACTGCGCGCTGGAATTTATTGTCACTTGTACAGGTTTTGAACATGAAACGGGATTGAAAACGCACTTGTTCAGCTGTTAGACTGTCTTTGAAGCCACAGTGATTGCCAGGGTCTCCACTCCACTGGAGACGTTCGGCATCAACTTCCAACTGTCGTTCCTCGGGTTCGGGGAGCCCAATATCCGTAAATGTTCTGCCAAATCCTTGGAGAAGGTCTTGAAGTCGGCGGAGTAGTTCGTTCTGAATCAAACTGGAATCGGGTCGTGAGGTTAGCCGTAGCATGCCGTCCCGAATATTGGCAGATAGGCTGGCCGCGTGATTCTCCCATATTGACATAACTGGATTGCCCCCCACCGTCAAGAGTATAAAAATGCAGCGCAATTGCCAGTGGGCTGGAGCGGTTCCAAGGTTCAACAATTCTTCAAATGCCATCACACCCTCGTCGCGGTTATCAAATAGGCCCATCGGTCGAGCGGCTTCTTGATGTGTTGGGTACACGACCCCTTCAACGGTGCCGCTTCAATGCTAGACAAATAGCGTCCGCGTTCGTAATCACAGGTTTACGGGTGGATGTGGGGCCTTGGGTCCTGGCGCCTCTTTGGGGGTTTTGCGTACCGACCAGTTGGTCTCGTCGAAGCCTTTGAAGAAGTATTTGAACAGGTACTGGAACAGGTTCACGCCCATAGAATATTCGACATTTATGTGGCAGTCATACTTGAGAATGAGCCATGGAATGTGTGGAACGATGAATTCATCTTCAAACTTGCGACGCCGATGTTGAAAGTATCCTGCAGTATCAGTTAAATCAGAATGTTGAATCGCTCGATGGCAACGAATACGAACCACGATCGTTGAAGGAGGATTCTTGCCTCATTGGTTTCGGATACTCATATTGGCATCTGCGAGGCCACCCACAACGATGGTACAATTTCTTTGGGTCATGGACATGTGTCATGTGGCGTTTTATCGCATCTCGGAGCGGTCCTGTAGATCGAGGGAGTTCTGCACTGAGGAAGGAATCGATTTCAGCTGGAGTTCTAGGGATATCGCGCAAGGCCACAGCAATATGCTCATGAGGAAGCCCGCGGTTTTGGAATTCTGTGACACGAATGTGGTAGAGAATGGGGCCGAACATGCTGTGAAGGTCTATCCGATTAAACTGTTAGGTCCCCGTGGTCAAATGGCTTTCGAAGTGATGACACCATGCGCTCGTTCAAATGTGGATGTTTAATGCCTTCTGCATTCATTTGGTCCTACCAAAAGACTTGAGGGTCATCCGCGCGTGTATAGTTTGCTCAAAGGGTACCAATGTCTGCATCGAACTGTACGGTCATGTTCGATTGCATTTTCAGGTGCTGAGGCCATGCGCTCGTCAAATTTTGGATGTTAAGGGACCCCGACCTTCATTTTGTCTTGTGGACTTTCTCCGAATCCACTCTCAACATACCACCAATATGTTTGGCATTTCAATTTCCACTCGCCTTTCCGCCGACCTCGTCTTTTCTACTCGTTTTCCTTGCTTCCTTAAACAACTTCCTTACTCCGAGGTGTGTTGTATTCAACTCCGTTTCCATTACTCTACTGACTTGATTCACCTAGATTTACCCATGCCCTGAGTTTATTTCGACTCTTTCGATCACTTTTTGGCCATACCAACCTGATGTGTTTAGATATTACCTCTGCGCTGTCTTGCTTCGTGTCCTTGAATGCAGAAACAATGATACTGAGGACTTAAGTGTGTTCCTTGCCATTCCTATTCACTCACCTTTGCTGACCCGAAGCCCATAGTCGTTACTATTCTCGAAATTCATCCATATTCCAATCCTATATCTTTCTAATCCGAGAACCTCGGCCCGGGTGCCCTCTTCTAAGGGTAGAATTGTTGCAACGCGCTCCGCATTTTAGAGGCCGCAGACACTACGCAACAAATGAGCTGGATCCTTCGCAAAAGTATTCAGTAAACTCACGGTTTGTAGTATAATGGGTGTGAATCAGTAGTTAGACATGGACAACGAGCGGCGATTGAGAAGGCTGTACGGATGACACCGGCCCGTAACATGACGGAGCAAAATGGCGGGAGGCTAATGACAAATAAAACGATGGCCCATGAAACGGGAGTGGTCCTCGGCGTGAGACGACCTGCAAACCAATCGCAATGGCCGCATCGGCTGCTGCGGAAGCGGCTATCCAAGAGCTGGAATATATCGCGTGAGCCTATCAGAAGGAGTGACCATGTGGAGTTGATGGGGAGGACGATTACACTTCGGAGACAAGAGGTTTCGTGTGGTCGTTGAACGAGGGATTCGTGACCATCTCAACCGCGAGCAGCGGCTCCGACCATCTGAAGTAATGCCAATCAATATTAGGATTTGAGCGAATGGCGGTGACGCCCCAAAGGAAAGCTCGCAAGGACAAGGGGAGCCTGTTCTGGGTGCTAGAGAAAAAGAAATTGGTACGCAAGGCAACAAAGAACAAAGCAGTATGCGCAGTGGCCAGCGCTTGCGATGTAGCATTAACAGAGGAAGGAGGGCGGGGAGACATTCAGAAGACCAATAACGACGTCAATTTTGCAGTGGGATTAATATAATAGACAAAAATGTAGCGTCATGTGCTTGCTGAATCGCGGCTCAGGCGCACGGGCACGACGCGGCTCCCGACACAGAGCGCACGAATAGACGAGACATCGGTATGCGCCAGGGTCGGCTATGCCCTCCATCGCGTCTACGTGCGCACTGAGGGTGGCCTCAGCGTCGCTCCCTTGTGCTACGCATCGGTGGGACGCCGCGAACGGGGCCCACTTGGTGGAGAAATTCCCTGACAGGACATTAAAGGGAATGACTCAGGCATTCATAACTCACGAGGACGGCGGTGCGAGAGCAAGCTTTGCTCAAGCGCAGACGAACATGATGTCACCGTTTTTCGAGGCAGTGGGCTTAGGATTGGCCATAGGGGAACAAAACTGACGGGAGATATTTCGCGCACCGGGCCCGTGCACGCTCACCGCGGAGGGAGAGAGATAAAAGAAAATGAAACTGAGACACGCACTGGTAGTGTAGGCCCTCAACACGTCGCTCCCATCATCCATTGTGAAAAGTTCCCCTGGCGGTTAAAGACGCCAGTCCCGAGTACCGATACTTGGCATCCCACCAGAGCTAGGCTCATCCATCGAATAGTGATACGGGGTGACATCTGCTCAAACTTCAGACAAAGAAAGAGAAACATGGTGGTTGGATAATTGAAAAGTGGAGGCATCCCGTGCCTATCTAGACCGGTCACTCGAGAAGCGGACGCCCGGCGGTGGCAATGAAGATAGAGGTGGGTCGGAGACGTCTGCCGCCGCGACACGCGAATATCAACGGGGAAGAAAAAGGAACGGAGCGGAAATCACGCACCGGCGGTACAAAAATTCTTTCCTCTTCGACCTTGATTCTCCCTGCACCCAAACGGCCGGACAAACAGCCGCGGCGTACTGCATGACTATTACACACGGCCGCGGGCGCCACGTCTCGGGTCGAGCACGCTCTGCGGGTTCGTGGTCGGAGACGACGGCGGGGAGGATCGACACGGTGGGCACGTTGCCCACTCACCGGGCAATTGAAGGCGCCCCTAGACTGTATGTTATCTTCTCCTCGCGACATCGGTGACGCGAATGAATGAGAAACAACATGCGAAAGATAGGAAAGTAAAGACTTACCGATCTCGAGAGCGATGGACTCTGAAAATACGCGATACGGCGCGGAAGGAAACCAAGGTACCGTGGGATTGACTTCGTCTGCGAACTGGGCACGCAGATATCAAGAGGTGAATGGGAATGAATGGAAGTGGAAGAAATCACGTACTGTCGGCGCCACATCTGGAGGCTCTTCGCCTTGATCCTCACGTTGTCCTGCACAACTCGCACGCTCCGGCGACAAATTGAGGCTCAGCAAATTGCACACATGGAATCGTGTGTGGTCCCCACAAACGTCTCGGGATTGAGCTGTGGACGCTGCCCGGTGGCGGAAATGGTGGCGCTGACCTGTATGCGGAGTATTGTTCAACGTTCGCGGCTCGTCCAAGATCGGGAGGAGGGAAAGCGGGGTAGAGGTTGACAGTGCCGGCGTGTTTGGGGAGTGAAAGTCGATGGGGTGCAGGGATGGAGGGAATGGAAACGGGGTGGACGCCGGGAAGGAAAATCCGGCAAGTGTAACACACTCACCTATATTCAACGGCTGGATTCCTCACGAACGAAGCCGTTTTCTCCTCCTCCTACAAATTTGGCAACTTTGTGCGCGACGGCCGGCACGCCCGCTTGAACTTTGAGGTCGTATGATGCATTTAGAGAACGAGGGCGTTACTTATTAACGCGCAAGTCGAACTGAGGCAACTGCAGAGAGGGTCAGGAAGAACAATGAACCATGAGGTACACACCTTTATGTAGCGCTCTTCGAGCCTGAGCTGCCTAGACGCCGCACTAGGGTTAGGTTACTAAACAACGAATATTCCGGGTGGATAGCGTCTTTGATGTTCCTTGCGAAGCAATCAGTATGCCGATTCGAAAACGAGACACGCAAGAGGGGATTGTGCACACGGCCGATGGGGCGGGACGGGGGAATGCAAGGAACCGGGCGGAAGGAACGAGGACGGGTGAGAAATGCAGACGGGTGCTGGTGAGAGGAGTGCAGACTAAACAACGAATATTCCGGGTGGATAGCGTCTTTGATGTTCCTCGCGAAGCAATCAGTATGCCGATTCGAAAAAGAGACACGCAAGAGGGGATTGTGCACACGGCCGATGGGGCGGGATGGGGGAATGCAAGGAACCGGGCGGAAGGAACGAGGACGGGTGAGAAATGCAGACGGGTGCTGGTGAGAGGAGTGCAGCGCGCGGAAGAGGTGGCATTGGATATATATGGGGTAGGGACACGAACGAGTTAGGGTTAGGGGGGGGTACGAGGAAGAAGGGCGGTGGGATTGCACGACGCGTCCGTTTTCAGGCGGTACGGTGGGAAGGTTCTAGAGGCAGGGAGGCGGGCGAGCGCGACAGCGTTGACCTCCTTGTAAATCATCTTCGCATGCGGGAGCGCGTGCGGGCAGAGCCAAGGCACCCGGCAGCGTGTTGTCGCGACTTCGGTGGATGAAAGAGAAAGAGGTGTGGCAGTGTTTTGATTGACAGCGGATCAATCCCTTTGCTCTTGACTCCATCGTCCTCTGCCCAGTCGGTGCTTGGAGCGCGTCCCTCCATCCATCCTTCAAGCTTTTAGCGCCTCACATCTCATGCTTAGTTCTCATATCTCTTTCATACACCCTGGGTTATCGAATCCACGCATAGGAACGAACGGTTCAGGCCTTGTTTGAGCTACGGTGAATTGCTTACGTGTCGGACGCGTATCTCTACTCCCCGAGGCTCTTTCGATACGATCTATGTCTGGTGGATTGTAAAACCTCGCGTGATTTCTGCGATTTCGCTGCGCTTGATGTCTACGCGTCTACTTACTACTCGGTCTAAATGACCTTGAATCCCATGCCCTCCGAGTCCAGGCATTCTGGTTTCCGCCCGTCAGGATTCACACGCGGTTGGATGTCCCTACCGCAGGCAAATTGCGAACGCGCGCCCTTCCTCATCCAAGCGCGCGTCTGTTGTCTATTCCGGCATACCTAAGCTTCCAGACGTCTGTCTCTGGAGACGCTCCGGATACCGACAGCGCGACATTTGTACCCCGTTTCACATTCGCGATCCTTACGTTCTGTCTGGTTGGCTGGCGTGAGGGGCACCTTTTTTCGTGCATATACATTATGTACTGCCAGGTACGTCGGTCATTCCTGTTGCCGCCATTATTGACTAGTTGTGCTCCAGATACTCTTCAGAAAGGTCGTCTGGAGCTCCGTCTTTGGTTGCGCATTCCACGTATTGTTGGCCATGTCTGCTGCTAGGAATTTTCTCGTCGTTGGCGCGTTGCGTTCTTAGTTTCCGTCTTTGACTTCTCCTCGCGGCCGATTCGTTGCAAACGTCATCCAGCTGGATCTTTCCGCGTTTCTGTCGGTATCTTCGTGACTCGCACAGTCATCACTCGCTCCTACCGCCTCCACCTAACCCTAACTCGAGCGGGTCTGACGACAGCGTTTCTGCGGACCCCAGCACTCTTCCATATTCCTCGCAAACCACAGCCATGTCCTAGGTACTCTCGTGGTGTCCGCGTTCGACTCGACCACCTGCTGCTATCCGGGGCCGTCCAGTCAGCATCTGGATCTCAAGACCAAGTCGAGCGAGTCTCAGAACGGCGCGTCTGCGGCCAGCCTGGATTATTCTGGCCCGCATCCCGTCAAATTCGCGCCGCAGCTCAAATCTTTCTTTTGCCTTTGCCAAACTGTTCATCTCGTCGCGTTCCCCGCGTCTTCCAAATGCGTATTCACAGTTGCGTTTCCGATGCGTTGTGGCCCCCCATGACTGGACTCTTCCTCGATGCTCGGCGCTGGTACGTGCTCGACTAGGGCGTACCAACCAACATCGACGCTACCAGTGTTGCGTTGCCCCTCCGGTCATCATTATATTTCCAGCTTTATATCCGCCTCTGTAAATATTTTGCAATTTAATAACTTTCAATCCCACCTCCTGCCCCCCGCTCATGGCGCAAAGGGACCAGATGAATGAAGTATCTACCTCACGGCCACTATCCAAAATGATCTTTTGCCTTTTACGGCTGCCGGCGGTGAGTTATTTTCGTTCTTCGTTCTCTTTCATCCTGTCCGTGCCCCTCAGTGCCCGCGAATATTCTGGGACTTTCCCGCAAGCATTTCTCGAACGACTCGAACACTGTCGTGTGGGCAAGAAGGTCGTGGTCTATGCCTGCTTTCAGAGTAACTTCACCAAGTTCTAGAGGAGTACGAACCCTCCGCGTCATGAAAGCTCATTCTGCTAATTCCCTGCGGATCACTTGATTGGAATTCGCGTGCTTCACATCATCGCTCCTCAATGTGCGGTTTTATATCCTCCCTTGTACTCGTTCCCTGTTCTGACTGGCTGCTGTTCTTAATCGCGTGCTTGGGACGTCTTTGATATATATTCTGTGCCTGTATCCAATTCGGCACTCGCTCGCTCTTGTTGGACTTCCAGCGGCATTGAATATAGCGCGCGAGAATCAATATATATTGTTTGCAGCGGTCGCTCTACGAGCCTGTCTTGCCTCCTTGAATGTGCTACCTCGTTCTCCATTCCGAATCATCGCCGCTTGAGATAAGATAACACCAGAACTTCAACGCCATCTCCGCTGGAAGGCTTGTATATTTCTATCTGCCTATCTGTTGCGGAGCCCCCCGCTGCATCACTTGAAATCTGCCGCTGCCGAGCGTTTCAACTAGCCCCTCGAACGTATCAACTATGCCTTCTCCCACCCCTTTCCTTTACGAGTTCATGCAGCGTTACTCGGGGAGCAGTCTAGGGCTCCATCAGGGGGTTACCCTTGAAATCAGCACCGTGCGGCCGGCCGTTGCTCCACCAATTGGTGATGACTCGTTCTTGTCTTTGCACTCGTTATTATTCACAACAGTCAAACCGGACGCACACACCTCCTCATCAGCCAGGTATAAATAATGAAGTTAGTTGGGCAGTCGGTATCATTTTAGTGTTCAACACGTAGACGTTACCGACTCAACTTTAGCCTCAAAGTCTACCAGCAACATCAAGGATCTCTGTATCCACGACTTTCTAAACAGGAAACTCCGCAGCTCTGAATATCGGCGTAAAATAAAATAGAACCGATATATAATTACCTGATTTCCAGGGGGGTACGTCGCGAACGCGAGCAAACAAAAGTCAGCGGGGGGGTTATATCGGCGGTATCATGAAATTCTGGGGAAATAACGAATGGACTATACGCACCTTGAGATACGTCGCTCAATGGGTTGTTGCATGAATGTGCCACTCGAATAAAATGGCAACCGGAATCTAGCGTGTTCTGGCCATCGTGGGCCCGGCGGATTATCTTTCTGTGATGATTCAGAGTAGAATTGGGTGAATATGTTGCTTGATAAGCCATTCACAGGGGCTGTGCTGGGCCTGTGGATGGCTTATCAAGCAGTTCACACAATCTAATCTCCCACACTGCCACACATCCGATAACGCCTCTCAGTTAGCCACCACTACACTATGAGTTTGCGTCCTCTTGCAGATTCTGCGCACATTCCCTCTTTGCAATATGTTGACGGATCACTGAGATCGCAATGGGCACAGCTGCTGGAGGGAGGCAAATTCAGATCTGCACTAGCTGAACAAGTCGATGATATTGTCGTGCTTGGTCTCTTCAGCCGCATCACGGAAAAGCCTCCGAGCCGTCGATTCCTACCATCTCTCTTCTCTGGGCGGGAGAATCCCATTGATTTGGAAACCATCCGAGAATTCCGGGCTATTACAGATCTAAAACAAGCGCAGATGCTCATTCCTAACCAGACATACGACCAGCTTCTTCAAGCGACAGACTCTCTCGGAAAAGAATTGTGGGTATGGGGAAAGAACAAGCTCCGTCTTCAGGGTGATTACTATGGGCGCGCAGCGCTCTTTTGGTGCGATAAAATCAGCATTTGCATTCAAGGTTCAACTGAATGTTGTGTGTGCAGGGCGCTTCGTGCGTATATCTGCCTTATTGCTCCCTGGCCCCCCGTCCATCTGAAGGTTGTTCAGATAGGACAGACCCGGGAGGTGGGATTTGGTGTTGTCGCATCCCGAGTGCTTTATCCGGGGGAGTATATTTACGAGTGCATTGGACTTTTGACGACCGACGAGGCAACTGACACCACGGAATTATCCACTATCACCTGCCCACACCATCATACCCGGCATGTTTTCTGGGGTCCCATTCGAATGCTCAATCATGACTGCACCCCAAATATACAGGCGAGTGCAATCCACGGTTTTCATTTCTCTCCTCTTACTTCCGTGCAGTACGTTGAGATTGAAGACACACGGGCTATGGTTGCGCAGACTCTTTGTTCCATTCAGCCTGGACAAGAGCTTTTCGTCGACTATGGGACAGATTTTTGGGCAGGGCACTGCCCTTGTAACACCTATGAGCGCCTACATCACTGGAGCGCACCCACGATGGGTGCTTTACCTTCGCCTTTCGAACTCCGACCTACCACGAGTACCTTGCAACCCACACCGAGTACCAGTATTCAGGACGATAGTGAGCAGCGGCAAATCGAGAGGCGTGGAAAAGAGACAGCGCGCAGACGCCTGCGTAGATTCAAAGACATTGGAAAGAAAAAAGGGAAGCAGTCTGACGAATGAACGCAAGGTTTCACAATAACGGGTTGAATTATCCTCACTGTACACTGGTTATGCGTACTTTTGTAACCTGTATTCGCCTCTCTATGGTGTATATTACGACTGCAACTACCAGAGCAGAACCTCTCTACGGGCATGTGTATTTACAAGACCTCCGACGCGCGCTATATACTCCCTGATGATGTTTGCATCGCCAGGATGGAAGCGGTCGATCAGCGCGTTCACCATATAGCAGACGTTAGAATTGCGTGCGCGCGAGTCTGTAATTACCTGACGCATCGCAACTAGGTTTGGGTCCTGCGTGTGATTCCAGACCTCAGGGTTCGCTGCCGAACGCAGGTTGTGGAGGTGGAAGGTTGGGTCGACGAGCAAGGATATGCCAAGCTGTGGACTTGTTCAGACATACAGAGAAATAACTTAAGAACCTCACTTACCAGGTCCATGTCCTTCGTGAGTAAGGAATCGCCAACGTGGAGTATATCGTGGAACTCGTACTCAAATCTCGACATGTTGGGGTGTTCCAAGATTGGCAAGTTGCGTGTCGCCTCCTCCCACATGTGCTCGACAATGGCGTCGACGGCCTCACGATATTCGAAGCGGTCTTCCTCCATCACGAACCGGTCAAACTCGGAGGCAATCTGCCGAGCTCCGAGGGTGGCAAGGAAGTTTGTGAAGTAGGTGGTGGGCATGTTTGGTGAGACATACCCACCGTGCTCCGACAACATCCGGAAATGCCGACCTGCGCGGTCGGGCCAGAACGTGCTTGAGTGGTCGGCTTCAAGCCAACGAGCACAGAATTCCACGGCCATCGAGGGGAAGGGTGGATCGGCGAGCTGGTCCACGACGCCTCGCTACAATGGTATCAAATGAGCTGATCGCTGGTAATAAAAGACTCTTACCCATTCATTACGCCCGAGTGGAAGAAACCCACGGCCGAGCCTTGCCAGTGGATCCGGTTGGGTAAAAGGCATCACGGGTTGGGGGCGCGAAGTCAGCATCACAATGAATTCACCAGCCCCCATCGGAGCGAGCAAGTGGCCACTCGGTGCAAGCAAGGCTCGCAACCTTAGAATGGTATCCTGGCAATTTTCAGCGCATATAGTGTTGGGACGTCCAAAGACTTACATGTCTTGTTCCAACCACCACAAGATGGAGAACGACTCTGCACCAGGCCTCGCGATCCTGGGCCGTGTTCTCTTGGATGGGTTCCATCACTGACAGTTTTTTCTCAAGCCACTCCTTCATGCCGTCGCCCTTTTGTCGTCATTCCCTGGGAAATTCCAGCCGTATTTCTCAGAACCGGAGTTCGGAATTTTGTGATATTACGTACCTACCACCGAATTCTCCATACATTCAACTGAGGTACGTTTACGGGTGAAACTTCCCCAACCGTCGAAATCGAAAATACAGCAATCTGGCGGCTATTGCCTGGAGCCAATAGCAGGACATTGCCTTGTCGTCATTATTCATGAGAAATTCTGTGCCCTTTTGGAGATACAAGTTTTAGATTCTAGGGCTCATGATTTCGTTGCCGGCACTACATTACGTACCTACCCCTACATTGTGGGGCGAAACTTCCAACATCACAGAAACCGTATGGCTATGGCTTCAAGCCAATGACATGACTGAGTGCTGTATCAAATTTCCTTTTTTATTTCTTTGCTCTTTTTCTTTCAACATAATTTTCCTCATTTGCGCCTTCCCAACTATCCTGAATTCCCACAGTTATCGGCTATGATCCCCGATAGTACAGCATTTTATCTCCTTCGATGTTCATTGGCAAAACATTATGAAACATCGGTGAATTCCGAAGAGGTTCTTGCAATTATCATCAATGTATAATCGTCTGTAGTACAGCATTTGTCTTCCATTACTGGTATGATCGCTTCGAGAGTTTTTGGTTCTGTTTTGATTCTCGCCAGAGGCCTTTGATCCTGGTTGGTATGACACGGAAAGCGAACCTTGCGGATAATAAACACCCTTTCAGGAGCATGCAGGGCATTGAAACATCATTTTTGGGCTTTTACGTTGCCCGGGTCCAACCGTGAACTTCGTGCAAATCCTCGGTTAATAAAGGCTAATTGTGATGATCGCCCGAGTGATCACGTATATCATTACGGCGTTATCTAGCCCCAGTGACAATTTCAAGTGGTAGAAGGCAAGAAACCGCCCCAGTGAATTCTGCCTATGTTCTGGGGTCTTGCGGTGTGAGAGAGTTTCTGGTCAACCTCGGAGCTCAAGTGTCGTCCAGGGCGCCTTGAAGTAAATCAAAACATAAGCAGAGATCCGCACAATCCACATGACTCCCATCATGACCCGAAACATGAGAGTCTTGGGCTTTAGTTTCAAGCAATGGTCGTTCCTCTCTGTGGGTTGCCGAGTATAAACCCGACTACGTGGTTCCCTTGTGAACCGTAATTCGCATCACCAGTGCATTGACTCGGTGGATTTATCCACCTCAGCCTGCTCAGAAATGTGTTGCGTTGCTGATTCATTTTATCTACTTTGGGTTTGGGCCATGGTCGTTCCTCTCCGTGGGCCGCTGACAATAATCTTGATTACATCTTCCGTGGTGGAGCGCACCCGTGATTTGTGGACCGCGAATTCTCGCATTCATCAACTCAGATGAATGAAATTGACTCAGTAGATTTAGCCACCTCAGTCTGTATGAGCATAGCGCGCTGATTATTTCATCGAATTATGGTTTGAGCCATCCATGTTCTCGTTTCCCTCCGCAAGCCCCTAAGCATAGCCCCATTACATGCTCCCGTAATTCAGGGACAATGGACTGCGCATCACCAGTCCGGTTGACATACGATTATGGCATTTTTCTCCTTCGAACACTGGTGAATTCCCCAGAGCTTCCCACATTGATCGGCTGGAGGTCAACCTATCATCGCCCATAGTTTTTTTCCATGTTGTTTCTGTTTTGATTTTCCTTGGCAACTGAGCATATTGATCGCGGTTTGCATGACACGGCACACAAGCCTCGTGGATACAGGTCCTCGAAAGCTCACATTTTTTGGCATTACGTTGCCCGGATCTAACCATGAACTTTGCGCAAATCTTCGGTTAATATAGATCGCCTATATTTATTACGGCACATTCTGGCTCCAGCTACAATGTGAAGTCGAACAATGCAAGAAACCGCGGTAGTGATTCCTGCCTATACTCATGGGATAAGAGTCAGGATAATTTCTGCCAACCTCCTAGTTGAAGCCTGGTCCAGAGTGCAATCAAGCAGATCAAAACATAAGTAAAGATCCGTGCAATCAATCCACATGACTCCCATGATGACCCTGTACATGGGAGTCTTGTGGAGTTATTTTATCTAATTTTCATGGTCGTTCCTCTTTACGGGCCGCCGAGTATAACCCCGATTACATGGTTGCTTACGGAGTGCACCCGTTATTCATGGACGGCAAATTCTCGCATCACCAACCCGAATCAGATGAACGAAACTGACTGCGTGAATTTATCCACCTCAGCCTGGCCTGTAAACGCGTATCTGGCTGTTTTATCCACTCATTGTTTGAGCCATTCATATTTGTTGCTACCGCATCTCCAGTATCAAAATTTATCCACCAACCTCGGTTGCGCTTTGGAAAACTTGTCGCTGAATTAATTGCGCATTCCCAGGCTCCACCATTTGGGTGTGAGATATTTCCATGCCAATTTGTGCGGCCACCGCTACCATGGGAAATTCTTTCACTTCCCCTCCTTGTTTGGTTTCTCTGATTGATGCTGATTGTGGAAACTTTATTCCCATCCATTTCGCTTGACCCCACTCGTCGATCCGTGAAATGTGCGGCCCTTCGCATATCGCTTTCTGGGACTGGAAAGGGATGGAAATGACCTGCAAAAAAATAAAAATACACAAGGCCTAGGAGGTTTTTTTTAAAACGAATACTCGGCCGCGCAGAAGCTCCTTTATCAGACTAGATTTTCCACTCTGCCCAGGATGGCAAACGGGGTTTCATTCACCCGGCCATTGCCGAGCGTTATCAGGGATACCCAGTTCTGATTTTCAGGGTTGTTTCAAGCTCTCCGCTCCTAGGTGCAAAATAAGATTCACCAAGCGACGCACGCGAGATGATGTCAACTATACGACCAACGTCCTGATTTTCTTTCCTAAGTCACTCTTTCCCTCTACTCCATCTCGATGTCCTCTGCAGTTCTCCCTGGTCTCAAGGTCGTTGACGAAGGCGACGATGGTTTTGTCATTGGCACTCCAGAAGACTGGAAAGCTCTCCTCAGTGCTGGTGCCCCCGCCGAGGTCCTCGTCTCACAATATTTACGTGTCTGTCACCTGGGACGGGTACTTGTGCGTGTTGGCAACTTCCACCCGCATCGCTTGCAGCGCGAACAAATCCCAGGCCATGCCGACTCTCTTGCCACCGAACTCCTCAATGGCAACAACCAGCATCGGCAGCATCCATTAGGTTAGGGTTAGGGTTAGGGTTGTTTCAAACAAAAACACTCAAGAGAGCGGATGCGAAAGCAAGGACAACAGGGTGCTGGGGATCCAACACCAAACCTGTTTCGCTTATATGCTCTTCAGGTCCTGGCTTACTCATTCATATTACATGACTAAGTGACTCATACTGACTCAAATGACTCAGAGTGACTCATGGTGACTCATGGTGACTCATGCACTTAGTAAGCTTATTCAGCCATCAGTCATAATGCCTAGTCAGCACCAATCTTACTCAGCAAGTGCCTTGGCACTTAACTAATCAGATCATCTGACTTGGTCTTACTTAAGACTAACATGTGACCGATCACCTGATCGGATCACATGACTCACTTATCTTGTGACTCAGGGGTTGAACTTAAACGTTTACCTGTGCCTACGGGTTAGCGTTTTGGTTAAGGGTTAGCGTTAGCTAGAGTACAAGAGTTTATTAGCAAGTTAATGGCATCCAGATTAAGGATAGTGCTTACGGTTAAGGTTAGGTTAGCGCGGGTAGCACCGACCTTGTAATGCACTTACTGATAAGCTTGTTCATGTTGAAAGAATTATGCTCTTACTGTTGGCGTCCTAGTCACTTACCTGATGGAACCTCACCGAGAGTCCCGTAGGACCACCAGGGATAT
>JARGXW010000543.1:0-95250 GCA_029204085.1 Mycena sp. CBHHK59/15
TCCCACATCCGAAGACGCCCCTGGGAGTATGTGTTCAGCGTGGTACGGCACAAAGATGAGAACCTACTTCTGGTACCAGTCGAGCGTCTCTATGACCCACGAGTCCGTCGGGTCTTCGAATAGTTTGACGATGGACTTAAAGAGTTTATCATAATTGTACGGTCCGTCCTTGGTCGCCCAATCAGATGTGGAAAGCATCGTACGGGCCTGAAGGAAATGTCACTGGGTGCATCCATCCAACGCGCGAGAAATACACTCACTTGGCAGCACACATAGCCAATCATCTCCGGTGTCATCGTAAACTGGCCGTGCACGCGCGCATGGCAGACTTTCTTCATATTTTCCGCGCCGTGCAGGGCCGAGCCGGGAGACGTCCAGATGTGACGAGCAACCTAGTAAACCTCGGGAAATCAATACCAGAAAGATGATACGAGAGGGGAACACACCCGGACAAGGAAAAGACTGCGAAGGAGCCTGACCTCTGGAGCCTCGGGGTCGTACGTATCATCAGCATACGCAAGGTGAAGTTCATAGGTATGTTTTGGGTGCGGTTAAAGACCGCCGTCATAGTTTTTATTCTCAAATTCGAGGTATGTTTGTAGTTGACAGAGTTTGAACTGGCTAAATATAACCACATGCGCCCCGACGGGTAATAGATAGTTACAGCGAGGATTTTTTCCCCCCGCCGCCCATAGTGATGGGAAAGTTCGGTTCAGCCTTCCAGTTCGAACCTGAACTGAACTGAACCTGAAGTTCAGGTTCAAGGTTCGGGAATCTTCTGAACCTGAACCGATCTTTAGGTTCAGGTTCAGGCAATTGAAAAACTTGCTGAACCGGTTCGAACCCTGAACCGCAAACAGCCTTCTCCGGTCCTATTCCTAGGGCATGTGAGCATGAAACCTGCTTCCTTCATGTGTTGTGGCCATTGGGACCAACAGGCCTTCATATTCGGGCTGTGTTGCTGTTTCACACCATATAAGGTTGAGCGCCGGCCCGCCCAGCCCGACTCCGCGGTCAGAGAGAAATTCGGCCTCGGGGCAGACAATCCCGACCACAAATAAAAAAGCTCGGTTTCCTTAGCTGAATTCAAATGGCCTATCCCAGACTAGACCTACGTACTGCGAGACAGGTACCTATTCCAAACATCGTTTATCCTCACCCAGCTAATCCAACACGTTCTTCTAGGAATGGTTGCGGCGAAAGCAACTGGAAAGTGGCGGAGCAAATCGCCCGTCCATTGCGCGATCTAAGTGTGAAGATGGAAGACCCTTGGAGCGAGTCGACCATCAAATCCGCGTGCTCGTTCAGAGGCTCGATCGGCTTGCGGAAGAACGCCGTCAGCTTTTGAAGGGAGCGGAAAAGGCAGCCTACAAAGTCGAAATTTCAGCGAGTCGAGGGGGAGATGAGCCATGCCCTCATTGCTCCGCCTTGAATATCGAAGACTCAAGCCACACAAGCGCAGATGAGGATGATGGCTTAGCACCCGAGGATGAAAGAAGAGTGATGGATTTTCCCGTGTCCTTTTTACGAAGTAACAGAACTCGAGAGGGATGATGTAAAAACCTAACGAACTGCATACATTCATTCATAAAAGTTTGCTCAGTGAACCGTTACAAAAAGTGACATGTCAGACATTTCCTGATTCTGCAAACTGAGCTATATTTGTCAATTTTTTGATTTTAATTTTGGGACGCCAGGCCTACCGTTACCTACCCATTTCGCATCTTCCGCCGGGTCGAACACAGCCTATGGTCAGCTCCGACAGTCCGAAGAATGTCTCCTTTATTCCTTACACTGTTACAGCGTTGAGCACGATCTGATTCTTAATCTTTTATTGGCTGAACCTTTAGGTTTAGCTACTTACATGTGGGAGCACATCGATTGCGGTCACTTTTTGACCATAAGTACAAACACAATTTAGTCATGACAAATTAGTCATTGCACAAAAACATATTAAAAGAAAGCAAAGAAAACAGAATTGAAATTGACAATGTCGGAATATGTTTTTACACCTCCCTGTTAGTCGAAAATTCGGATTATTCTACTGAGAAACCCGGTTTCCAATGGAAACCCCTCTAAAAAATGGTGTGTTATTTGGAAACCCATATTCTGGGGGTTTCTCCCACCGGCGGTGGTCCGAAATTTTGGCCCGCGGACCGACCATCACTGATGTGATCAATGGATGCCTAAAGAGGACCAATGTCCAATCTGAGCGTCCAAGACTCTTGCCACAAGGGTTGTTGAAATTCTATGTCTGGGTGAATTAAAAAGTTGAGCAAAATTTGAACCCAGTCATCCATACAAAATTATCTACTGCTGTAATGGACATCTAGAACGATTGTGCCCCTCCTGTCGGCATAATGCACACTTGTATGTCCTACCAACTCGTGATTTCTTCGGTGGAGGGCCGGAAGCAGCCTGAGACTCGGAGTCTTCTGACTCTGCCCGAGGTTGAGTGCGGGTCTTATTCGTTGCACCCCCTCCACGTTGTCGGCCTTCCCTGGAATTCGTGAGGCGTGTGGTACGTGGGCGACCCTTGGGATTGATGACAGGTGGGTCCATGATCCGCTCATGTCGAGTTTCATCAACATTCCTCTGACTGTTTGATATGAGCACAATAAATTCAAAGAACGAGTTCAACACATACTGCAGATCTTCAAGATTATGTATGAGCTCTGAAACCTGTTCACGAGTCTGTATTCCGGCCATAAGGGGCCTGATTGCAGCCTGGACGTTGTGGAACACATCGCGGGCCGGAACCGTCTGCGTGGAAGGTGGAGGAGTTGTATCATGTGATGTCGTGTCCAGAGGATTTGATGCAAAGGCAGATCTTATTGTCCTGGTTGGCAGCCTAAACTCTTGAGGAGCCAGTTCACGTGTTCTGCAAACAGCAGGGATTTTCTCCGCAGCGAGTCCGGGGTCTTGGTACCACCTACAAATGCTCGTTAGTTTTTTGAGTCTAGTTGAAATAAGTACATGTACCTTGGCCGTATCAATGAAATGTGGAAGGGCAAATTTTGCACATCAATCCAGAGGCGGAAGAAGTGGCGACAGGGAATGCCGAGGTTAGCAGGCATGCAACAGTCACAAATGTAGCGGCCATCGGATAAAACTGCGACATAATGCACGACACCTGTCGATTCATGTTTGACCAATAGTAAATGGTGCACGGTCAGTCCTTGCCGCATTACCAGTGAAATCAACCATTGCATCGAGACATGTGCCTTGTCATTGTTGAATGCATTGAACATTTGCTGAAAACCTTTTGATTAGAATGCAGAGAAGGATAAATAATGAGCCCCACATTTTCTTCTCCTGGCAGCCACTCGAAACGGTCACCCTGTGTCGCTTTTAAAACATATTCATTCTTATATTGTGTCGTCAATAAAGGGGGTATGGAGGAGATTTCAACGTACCCAGGAGCTAACTTCGTTGGGGCGTTGGATAACTTCAGTTGAATAAAACATGCTGTCTTCCATTTGCTTGTAGCAAGTCTGAAGCGCGAATGGGCCGGCATGATCACGTAGTATTTTTAATGGTGCAGCAAAAAGAGAGTCCAAGTTAGATTCATGTCGACGGCGTGAAGACTAAGAAGGAATTATTTTGGTCCAGCATATGGGAACATTGCACCACTCACCTGTCGCACTTGGATGAGATCCTTACTTGTCTGCTCTTGGGTTCGGTCGTTGAGCCCATTGAAGAGCTGAAGAAAAGTTTTCTTCGGACCCCCGATGGCTTTGTTGACTCGGTTTTCCCCTTCTACACGACCGGTGGTTCTCACCCCACCGGTGAAGATAGTGCTTACCCAAGCCCACGCCCAGTGAGATCGGCAGGAGTAGAGCTCTTCGTCAAGATATTTCGCGGCGGATGGATAACGGGTTGTCAAGATGTTCCACTCCCTTTCAAACTCCTCGGGAGAGACGGCACGATACACTACCCAGAAATCGCGGTTGAACTGGTCCCAGTCGGAGCGGAGAACTGGGCGGAGATTCGTCGCAACATTGCCGCCAAGATGGTGGAGGCAGTAAAGATGGAAGGTGAGAGGAAGAGTGTCAACCGCGCTGGCAATGAGCGAAGGGTGTCGATCAGAACCCAGGACTTCGGGGGGCCGACGAGAACCTCGGAGATGATTTTTGAAGACCCAGTTGTGTGTTTCCGTGTCTTCAGTTCGATGAATGGCATACCAACAGTTGCGAGTGCGTCCGAAATTATCGATAACAATTCCTGGCAGGGGGTGTATTATTAGATTAAGTCTGAGAGTTGTAATGTTGAAAGATACCAATATTGAGTGGATAGCCGTACTGGTTGCGACAATAGGTGTCATCGTTGATTAGGATGTCGTAAAATCGTTGGGACAATTCCACCTGAGTCGGAGACTGCCACCATAATGCAACAACCACCCCCTTCTCATCCAGCTTGACATCCCAGTCCCACCGGGCATCAACATCCTTCAACTCGCGAAGTTTCGCAAGCACTGATGGAATATCACCGCCAAGTGCCTGCACTTCCTCGTTTGCTTTTTTCCGAGCACTGTTGATGAGGTTGGAGACCTGGCGGGGCTCCAGAACACTGTCAGGATATCGAGCTCGGAGAATAGATGATAAATGGGAACGGGTGAAATTCCCACTTGATGCATACTCTGCAACCAGTTCCCGTTGACCCTCCGTTGGAGGCTGGGGAATGTGGCCTCCAACAGGCACCTGGGGGGGATGGTTGTGTTCCCAATTGATGACAGTGATCTGCCATCCACCGCCTGGAACACGTGCCAAATTAACATGTGCAGAGCAGTTTGTCCGGATTGTGCGGCCGGCCCGGTGGTCAGAGGGGTCAATATCGTCTCGATGTGTCGCATTCGGCTGACCATAGTGGTTGCATCGATATGTGATCCGGCGGATAGAGCCATCGCCAGCACGCTTTGTCTGACCACGACGCCAAATATTGCCTACACAAGTGTCAGCAGCAGCAGCGTGCATTACGGGAGACTGACCTAGGCGACCTTCGCGTGAATATATTGCCCTTTCCCCCTGTTTATCATCGGGGAAAAATGTGCCAAGGCGAAGATGATCAAGGGGAACCAGTGTACGAGTGGCGGGCTTTAGCTCAGGTGAGTCCGGCAAATTCTCCTTGTCTGAACCAAAAGGCGACGGAGGGGACAGCAGGGGATCAACAAGCATGGCATCTGGGTCCGGCTTTGGATGCAAAAAAGTGAGGACTCGGCGGGGTAGTGGACGAATAGGTCTACGAGCCACGGGAGAAGTGGTCAGGTCGATTATGTTGTCTGGACTCTCCCTTTTAATGAATGTATGTTGTGGGCTGGGACTAGGACTGCAAAGATCGATCACACTGGAGAGCAGTTCCCTGTCAGCTGGAGTCTCCATTTTAATTGCCGTACGTCGCGTGGTTGGGCTGGGACTGCAAAGATCAATCACGCCACTGACACCAGAGAGCAGCTCCTTGTCGGCTGGACTCTCTGCTTTAATTGATGTACGTTGCGGGGGTGGGGTGGGGGTGGACAGGTCAATGAGAATTTGCGAAGGGTGTGCTCGGGGGAGTTCTGTGAAAGCTGGCAATAGGGGCATCGGAGACCGCTCTGTGTCCATTTCGAAAGGAGCTCCTAGGGATATGAAATTTGGTTCCATCGGCTGAGAATCTTCTGGTCAGGCAACGCAAGATTGAATTAGCAAAATATGAACCTGTGGCTCCCGCATGGCCTCCGCTTCACCCGTCTTCAACTGCAGTGTTGGAATATCCAAAAAGTGATGAATTGGATGCAAGGCCTGATTGAAGTATATCAGAGGATTAAATGAGGCAAGGATGGAGTAAAACTGTACGTTTGGAGCATCGAGGTTGAAGTCGTTGTATCCAACAGGTCCGTGGTCAGTGTTCGGGTCCACAGGAAGACGCGGAAGGCAGGGTGTGACCCAATCGTCGTAAGTCTGAGTTAAACAATGTCAGTTGGGTGCAAGTGGACAAAGTGGTATATTGTACCTGTTTTGCACACCGCTCTGACGCGGTCACATGGTAGAGAATCAAGTCACGAAGAGCGCGGTTGCGGAACAAAGGGCTCGTCGATGGGCTCCATGCCCCGACATCGGTCCTGACATTACTTTCAACAAAGTTCAAAGCAGCAATCGCGCAGCTGCCAGAGCCAGAGCCTTGAAGAGGCAGATCGGAAGAGCCAACAGACGAGGGCACCGGGAACCCGGTCCCACGCAAAACCCACTGGAAAATCGACAACAAACTCCAGTCGGGTGAAGGGTGCATGGAATCTGCATATTTGAGTGTGGTAGAGTCGTCGCAGGCGCTGTACACGGAATAGTGGCTCGAATGACAGTTGAAGGAAAATAACTTGTCCACTGCTGTCTCTTCCAATCTGCGGCGCAGGGCGGACAGATTGGGAGAGAAGAACGAGGGTGACTGGTCGAAGAGATATTTGGCGTCATTCAGGAAGTTTGTGGGAAAGATAAGAGTCGATGGTGTTCCGGATGTTGAATTGGCCGCCTCAGTGAAGTACAGCAGCTCTGCGAGCGCATTGACAACGTCCTCGTGCAACCAATCCTCATTGAGGAGGCACCCCAGCTTCCAAAGGGGAAAGTCAGTGACACAAAACCCAAAAATGGGCTGCCGGATCCGCAGGTCGAGAAAATGATCCAATGTTGACGAATTAAGAAGTGAAATGGAGGAAAGGTGCGCCACGAGAGCACGCGCAGAGTGAACCGCGCTTTTGTTATTGTTTAGGTGGCTGAAGAGTCGGAGCTAAGTGTGCCCTTGGTAAACAAAAGTGCGACGAACACAAAACAAAACTTACCTTGGAAAATCCATACATCCGATAGATCGTTCTGCCTGAGAGGTTGATCGAGACGGAAACCGAACGAGATCCTTCCAAGAATGCCACCTCCATGTCTCTCAAGATAGGAACAAGGTCAAAGATATCTGGAATGCCCTCTCCCGGTTGAACCTCGCAATCAGAGTCGGCAGGAAGCTCATTCATGAAAGTCCATTGTGAGATGGTATTCGGCGGGTAAATGGTGGGAAGGACGAGTTTATCGGCCTGTCTGAATGTAAGGCCACCAAAAAACGTGGAGGAATACAGCATAGAGTGGTGAGGGGTTGAGTATTTCAGGAAGGGGGAGAGACCTGTAGCCATTGCTGGATAATTGACTGGTAGAACAGGCTGGCTTTTATAGCTTGCTGTGGGCAGACTATTGTCAGCAATATTATTCTGTAGGCTGTGTAAGATCCGTAAAGACTTACCTGCGTATAGCGTTGCTATAGAGTCACCTCTACGCGACCAAGGCAATGTGCTGCGGCCAACCAAGAAAGCACAGCATCCGCTTAGATATTTGAAAGTTTTCGGCACCTGCAAAAAGAACATGTAAAAACCAGGGTAATGTTCAATTATCACGGTAATGAGTGAATATTGGAGGCATATATGTTTTGTGACTTTAAAGGTCAGATGCACTGATCTATAGCCCATACTATAATGGAGGTTTAAACACCAGAAACAGTAAGTAGGAATGGGGATATATCATAGCCTCTGCGGGATCCGACAGTCCGATGTGAGCCGTGGGTTGGAACCGGGTTCTGGGTTAGTCATGACCCGATGCCAGCATTGAGCTAATGATTCAATTCATGACTCGAAAAAACGCGACAGATAAGCAGAAACAGGCCCAAACTCCATTTTTGGAAGTACGTACTTGGTCGGAACTTACGGAAAGTGCATACAGTATTTTTTTTGGAACATGGAATGAATTGTCTCCAGAGTCCAACAGACTCGTAAGCCTCTTCTGCTGCCTCTGGAGTTTGGGGGGAATTCGACGGCAGGGATGGGGTGTTGGTTCAAATTTTGCTCAACTTCTGAGGTCACCTGACTATTTGATTTGGATCAATTGATCCGGTAGCCTTGATGCGCCGCCGGAGGGGTTTTCAATTAGACCTTTTGGTGGGGTCTCTCGGCTAGTGGGGTTTCCATTGAAAGCCGGATTTCTCATTAGAATCATCCCATGTTTTGGGTGTGTTTTAAGACCGCCGTCGTAGGATTTATTGAAATCATTTCAATAATATTTCAAGCCGGAATTGTACCTCTCGAAAGGGAGTGTGGCATGTTGAGGGTTCCAGCTCAACAGATATGGGAAAGCAGCCACTGAGTTCAGATGATTTGCTTGGTGGGACCTGGGTAGTGAATTACTGACATTGCTGCCAACATCGTGGAGATGTGGCTGTGTACATGAGGCTGCATCCCCTCCCTCAGGTCCTCGCGCATCTGGACGACCTCATTGAGCACCGTGTTTAGACTCGCCACCTCCCACTCCACCTTCCCCAGGCTCGCCAGCTTCACCCAGGCGGTCACCACGGACGTGGGGACGCATCCCTCGGTGGTCTCCGACAGAGTGACCTCCTTGTGCATGAACACGACCGCCTACCGCTCCTCTGCATCCTTCACACTGTCCCACAGCATATCCTTCTTCCCCCTGTCTTTTATGGACGTCTGGATACATTTCTTGATGTTGTTCAGCCCGCACTCTGGCGAGCAATATTTTGAAAACGCCCCTTGCGAGGGTTTATGGAAGGCTTTGGGCGAATCGGGTTCGGGATGGTCTAATCTGTAGTGGCAGCGTGGTTTGTACGTAGTCTTGAGTGAAGGATTCTGGTTCTCTGCAGGACATTGAAAAACGAATCCCCCCCACTGAAGAACTCAAAGAGGCCCTTGGTCAGATCAAGATCGCTTCCTGGGAAGCTTTCAGCCAGGGAAGAGGTAGACAACACATATAGACATATCCCCACCATGTGACCCCGAGGAAAATATTGATTTTGGCCAAAGGCGGGGGTTAAATTCTCTGTAACTTTCGTAGAACACAGACAGCCTCAAGTACCATGCACAAGCGCCAAAACATCGGTACCCATTTCACTTTCACAAGTGAGGGACGAGGATTCCGAGGTTGGTGCTCCCACCCCCATGTGACTCCGAGGAAAATCCTTATTATGGCCAAAGGTGGGGGTTAAATTCTCTGCAATTTTCCTGCAACATGAATTCCCTCAATCACCATTCATCTGTGCCAAAACATCGGTACCCATTCCACTTTCACAAGTGAGGGACAATAATTTCGAGGTCGGTGTTCCCAACGCCATGTGACTCCGAGGAAAATATTTATTCTGGCCAAAGGCGGGGCCATAGTGTAGCGTCCTGGATTCTCCCATTGGACCAAGAATCATAAAAAAAGCAACAATCACACACAAGGGATAGCATTTTCTGCGAACTGGTACCATGGGTGACCATAGTCACGCCACAGCACCTCCTTTGTACCACCAAAATTAAATGTATTGTGCGTAGAATGGCCATGGAAGCTGGAATGGAAATGAGCTGCAGGACTATGTCGTAATGGAAGAGGATCAACACTAGTCTCTCGTAGACAGACACTTCAACAATTGATGCTCGTTCCTCGCATGTTGATCGACACATGTTCCGGTTTCCAAATCACCCTTGACATCACGCCAAGCGTAAAACATCAACATCTCAGCATCTCCGAGCAATCCACCTCGGCAGAGTTCTCCAAAAGCGGTATGCATATCCGTCATGAAGTCCTTCTGATTTCTCGAAGATGATTATTAGCAGGACCATAACACAATCAATGTGAACAAACTGTGCAATATTTCCCGTGAATTCTTCTGCCTTAGACTGCCATTTGTCCTTTGAATCCTCCTCAAGGGCGTCCCATCTCTCTTTCAACGCGGTTTAGTAGATAGCACCAAGAGTTCCGGTACCGCCGGCAGCAGCTAAACATTTGCTGGCCTCAGAATGGATGGCAGTTTTGTTCTCCCTCACAAAGAACTGTCACGGTGTCAAGAGCAAGGAAAAATGAAGAGGTATGCACTTGTGTTTGAAAGTACAAGCAGTCCCTGAGTCCGGCCTGCACTTCGCGTTCAATAATTTGTGAACTTCCAAACAACCATCTACAACGTACACAGTCAGAGGCGATATCGATAGTTGCAATGGAATGGAATACCCACCTCAAACCAAACTTTCTTCGTGTTTGTAGTATAATCAAGCTGGTTGACCAAGAGGGGAGAATTCATGATTTTGTCAGCAGTATCCCAATACAGGATATCATGCATAGGTGTCCAGTGCACACCTGTTTTTTTAGATTCTAAATCTCTATCTGCAATTGTGTCTTTGGAGAGCCAAATATTTCCCTGAGCTTTCACATTATCCCCATCGCAATATGTCCAAGCTTCATAGTCAAGCCTGTCAAGCTCATTACTTTCGATGAGACAGAATGCACAGAGTTTGATAGCGGAATGGGATAAAAATCCTGCAATCTTTCGAATCGCTCCTAGATCTGCGAGAAGAGGAAGGAGCCGTGATCGTACAAGAACCCGTTGATGATGTCGGTGGGTGGGCACAGATTTCCCTGTATTCCACTCATTCATCATCACAACAAAAGCCCGTAGAACATGTGAGATGGCCCAAACATCTGGCATACCAGGTCCTGGATAATGCCGATGATGAAGATATTCTCCAGTAGAAACAGAATCTCAATGGGAAGATTCAAACAGTAGAGAATGACTGTCGCACAAGAAACAACCTTGCCTTTGAATCGAGAACATCAGACAACAAATCAAGACTCACCTCTGAGTGGCACAACAGCTGTTCTGACCTCAATTCTGTTGCAATGAGATCACCAGATGGAAGCCGAAAAGGCAGATATAGCACCAGATGGAAGGCGAAAAGCCCTGTCACATTGTCACACCATGACTAAATATGTGACAGAGTACAAATAAGGAAGGCGGACTGAAGTATTGGAAGTACTTTGCCATGCTCTCTTTCGATACTACTATGGGAGCTGGTCCTCAAGGGCATATCGATTGGGTGTTCCTATCCACTCTCGCTGAGTGGTTGCGGAGTCGGTGTGGGGGAGAATCGGATCGAAATGGTCTCGCCTGTGATATTATTCGTGACGCCAGCAACGTCTTTGTCGGCATCGGTGTGTACACCGTGATTGATTTTTTTTTCTTTGCCTGTAACTCTTTTCAACGATCACCAAATGTTCCTCTTTTCTCAACTTATATACAATGACAGGTCTTTCGCCGCTCCTGACAGAAGAGGAAGTGTTCTCCAATCCATCTCGTACAGCGAGATTTTGCGCAGGTTATCTGCAGTTCCAGGATCGATCACTCAAGGGTCTCAGGTATTATCTATTTTGTTTGCCATTCAGTCGATAAACACTGAGGTCTTTCCAGCGGACTCATACGCCCCGCCATGTGTTCGGGATACCTTGCGCCGACGACCCGCCAGCGGCTGAAATACATCGACTGGCTGCATGTTTATGCCAAGGACTGCTCCCGTATTCCTGTTCGGATGGCAGATCTCGTTGATGATTATATCGTGAGTTTTCTCATTGTTCGAGTCTCGGAGTCTTTATTGTTATTATTCTATTAGACGCAACTGGAGCAGCGCTCAGAGGCCTCCACCTGGATTCGTTATGAAACGGACGCGCTCTACGACGTCTTCGAGCCGACTCTGGTTTCGGCAGCCCTTTCCCTCCCACATAATCTCGGGCATCTGATATATGGCGCCGAAGTCTGGGCTGAGCTCGGTGGTGTTGTTTCTAGTGGACAGGACGCGCTCACCAAATTCTTCCGTGAACAAGGTCTCTTTTCATCATTTATCTGCCACTCCCAATCCACTCATAGAATGCTGATCAACGCTTGGCGATGGCAGGGTCTCAGATCTTGCGCCCAGTAGAAAATTAATTTGCTAGGCTTTATAATTTTCCTTATACAGTTTTTGTATCCGGTCTTTGTGTCAGATTCAACCATTGAGTACTCAGTAACCACAAGATGTGTGTCCGACTCTGCTTACTCGAGGTGGCTGCAATACGCTGGAGCGGTTTCAAATCTTATCCAAATCTCAATTAAAGGCTTTTCCTCCATTGTAGTCGTGTGCCTCAATATCAGTCTCAGAAAATCCTTCTGAAAATTCGATTGCCCCGAAGTTGCGGGGATCAATTCCTTTGCCCTTGTCGTTAGACGGGCCCGCATCACCGGGGGTGATTGGGCTAAATGGACTCTGGTAATAGTCATCGTAAATTTCGGCGACGTGCGCATCCGCTACATCGTTCTCGAAAGGAGGGGTTGATCCGGTGATAAGGGACTTCACACCGGCATGTTCAGGTTGCGCGCTGGCTGAGTTACGCTTTGCGGCACTCATGGCTTCATCCGCAAGCTGCTGGTGGCGACGAGCTATGGTGAGCCATTCATCATTGCTCAACTCACGGCCGGCGCGTTCCACCGTGGTTGCCTCGGAGACATTCTGAGGGCATCCCGGGCACGTATGGCACCTAAGATATTCAGTGAGCAAGTGAAATAGAATTGCGACCGATAACGAATACCTTTCCGCCCAGGTCATTTGCCTCTTTGACGGGCACTGCCCACGCCACCTCGGCCACCAGCCCGGTAAGCTGGCGTCGTTTCCCCCCTCGTCCCCTCGTGTCCTTCGAATGGTAAATGTGGCATCCTTGGCCGGTCGCAGCAGCGAAGGCCTCCGCCGCGTTCATATTGTGACGATCTCGGGCAACATTTGTATACACAATTAAGGGGCATGCGTGGCCCGGGTCATCGATCCATCTTTTTATGTCAGTAAGATCCTTTGTTTCCGAGCTGCAATATGGATTTGATAACACATACTTATCCAGAATATCCTTGTCTTCCTCTGTGCATAGTCCCTTGCGCAATCGCTTCAGAATCTGGATTAAAAGTGGGTCATCCTTTTGCCGCATGATCTCTTCCAATACAACTACGTGCTCAATCTGCTGCCAAACTTGAATTCCCTTCACATCTTGACGGATATGTTCGTTCAAGTCATTCAGATTATTGTTTATATTACATTGGACAAGCTCATGAGAAAACAGAAAATTTCCCCCAGTCCTACATCAATTCAACAATTGAATAAGTGAGGAAGCATTTGGACGAAATCCTAACAGACCTTCATTTCTTCTGCTCTAGCAGAATTGGTTTTGGCCACATAGCATGTCGCGCAGAGCCCGGCGGATGCCTTGTGCTCAAAAACACCGCCGCAAGACTCCCCGGGAGACTCCGGATCAATGCAAAGGGTTGGATCAGGAGGTTCGACGTTGTCCGCCATGAAAAAATGGCTGCCAGTGGTGATTCCACTTGGTGCAGGACAGTATACTTATATACACTTCTGCGCGATCAACCGAGGGGGGCATGGCACATTATTCTCATGTGAAGAGAGCCGAGAGGGATTAAACTGGGCTGCTATTGTTCAGCCAGATAAACAATTGAGAAAGGCAGCATCGGCACCAATATGAATGGATTCGAGTCAGAGCACGTCATTAGCGTGGGTAGCGACCTCGGCATTGATGCGAGCGGCCTGCACCGCACAAGAGTCACAAGTACGGCGCATCATTAGCGTGGGGAGAATTCCTTCCCACGTGTAATTAGGCGAGAAGTAGCGAGAGCGGAAATAAAGTTCCTTCTTCTGACTCGTTTGCTCTCATTCTCCATTCGTCGTTGTTTTCTTTGTGACTCCATTCAGTCCGATCGAATAATTCTGTTATGCACAACTGAATGAACTGAATGACTCGGAGTCTCTTTTGTCTTCGGCATTCATCGTTCATTCGTCATTTGAGTTGCGTAAGTAGATCAAGTTTCTATAAAACCCGCCATTCAGCGACATTATTTTTCAACTACCCCACCAAGATGGGCAATGAGAGCGGTCACAATGGCCACTACAATGGAACTCGCATGTTATTCACCCACAAATTCTTGTCTTGGAACCCACTATTTGCTCAGGTCCTCCCGATGCCGTTCTTGGCCCTGCTCTTCGTGAATATTCTCGAAAGAGCTTACCTCTCAATCAGCGCCTGGAGTATCTGTTCAAGGACTTTGACTATAAAATCGGGTTCGTGACTGCATGTTATTCTCTCATTCCGAATTGACGAAACTCTGGCCTCAGTTTAACAACTCTAAAGAAGCTAAACCGTAAGTTCGATGTGCCCACCGTGAAAAAGCCGCCACCTGCACATATTGCTTCGACTCTGGTTGCAGCGGTGACAATGAATAATATATCATCCCGCAACGGCCCTTGCACGGTTCAAACCCAGATTTCCCTTCAGGATGGAGTGAAGATTCCCCGGTGAGTTGGTTTTTACCATGGCTTCGACAACTTGAGTACTCACATATTGTTTAGGGACACCGTTCGTCAAATCATGTCAGATATTGACCCGGACGGTGCAGAGACCCGATTCCCTGGCCGCAGGCGTTTGCCAAAACAGCGTGGACACCTGACCGACACTGCAGTTTACTACGAGCTTCATTTTGATGGCCATGAGAAGCTCAATTTCAAAGCCTTGCGGATGGGACCTGTTGGCATTGACATTTACGGGGCGCGTTGTCATTCTAGCAGCAAAATGATTAGGGATGGTCACGGGTACGGGTCAACCCGGCGGGTTTCCGGGTCGGGTCGGCCCGGGTACGGGTACGGGTTCCAAATTTAGTAGACCCGAAACTCTTCGGGTACACCGCGGGTCTGCGAAAATCGAATTTATTATGGAATTCAACTAATTGAAAGGCAGTTAGACATGGCTAACAGCTATCAAAGGTACTCCCAAGGTTTTGTTAAGCACCAGATGCATCTAAAATCTCAATCAGTGAACATATTTCATGTTTTGAAGGTGTTAAACCTTCCCGGCAAGCTTCGGCAGCCATGATCCGATCAATTCGGACAACCCGTGGACAACCCGTAGACCCGCGGGTTTGGGTCCGGGTTTTCCGGGTCCGGGTCCGGGTCGGCTGGTTCATACCCGAACCCGTACCCGTGACCATCCCTAAAAATGATCAAGTTTTTGGTCGTCCCAAACACTCGCTGCTCTTCGACTGTGGGACACTATTATCTTGATTTAGTTGCGAAAGACGGCGGTAAGCCCATTCAGTCGAATATTCATATTTCGCTTACCTGGAGGTATAGTCTTCTTCCAAGCAACCGTTGATGGTGGCTCAGAAACAGGAGAGATGTATGCAGCGCACCTTGCACTGCGGTCAGTCTTCTGTTCTTCATGTTTATATTCTCCTCACACTTTGTTGTATAGTCAACATTGTATGCCTGAGATTTCACTTGAGGATGCACCGGCATTTGTCGTGCTCAAGAGCACCGACAATATTCCGATTGAGTCGTCATGGCATCTGTTCACCAACTATGTCGGGCTCGACATCAAGCAAGTTCTACTACTCGGCAAATCACACAATTATTTCATCCCCGGTATCCAACTCCACGTGTAAGCACATCAATTTATGTTGCGCTGAAGGCTACTTGACCTTTCTTTCTCCCAAGTGATCTATTCAATTGTTTATGGCCCAAAATTGTGCAACTCAGCCTCGACAATTTCGTGGAATATTGGAACAACCACAAGATTCGGAACCAGCGCAACAAGCTTCTACCGTCGGGGTTTTCACCGAACTATGTCTCTGATTTTCCGGAGAAGTTTGGTCTAACATATTTTGGGGTGCCAGCTCCGCAGCATCTCGTTGACGCTCTGCGGGAGAACATTCCAAAGTCTCGTGAGGAGTGCTATAGATGGGTGACTGATGAGTTTGAGGCGAAGGCTTGGGAGGTTTATCACGGTATTGGGGCACCACCATTCGCACTGACCGATGGGTGGACCATATTTTGCCAACTGCTTCCACATTTTGTTTGAATTAATACATATTAGCATGTGCCGTGCTCGTGTTACTGCAGAGACCGGCGGAACGCCCACCCGCCTTCTTTTCGATACAATCGGGCCAAGCGTCGGGACATGCCGGCACTCGTAAGCTTGATTATGTACAGAGTTCAGGGCGTTGAGATGAACACTTGGAGGTAAGCTTGCTAGTGTCCCTTTCAAGCTGGTGAATGAGCGTTAATAAAATGCCCCTTAGACTGGTAGTGTGTTCAGAGACGGTGGGAATACGATGACCTTGGAGGCTGAAATCATTTTGGGCATCACTGATACCCGGTGTCCGGATCTCGAGAACGTCGAAAGCAACCTCGACCATCCCGCCTACCGTACTACGGTAAGAGTTTCGTTGATCCTGGATCTTTACGGGGTGATGGCTCCTTGGATTTCTTGATTGATGTGCCCCAAATTTCAGAGTCCGCCGAACCCCGTAAAGATCTGGAGCTGAGATTAGGCATTTGCCACATTTTCGCGTTTCTTCCATCACAAAGTCGCGAGACGCGTCGAAGAAGACGGGTGACACAGAAGACTGATGCTGGAAGGAATGCGCGCTCTGTCACAATAGCAGCTGATGTGACAGCGTGATGATGCCACCAAATATTCAATTTTCATTCAAATTAGGATTTTTCTCTTCATTTTCTTTTCTTTTAGAATACATATCCATCATCGGCAACTCCGAGGTCGACAGGCTCAACGACGACGAAGAAGTCGGCGGGAGGTAGGCGGGAGGCCTTGTAAACATGTGTCGAAGTCCTCAGCGAGACGTGGGAGATCAGCCGTCACGGCCATCAAACTGGGTCCAGAAAGCTTCTGGATCAGGAGTGTGTTGCCCTCGAAAAAAGCGTTAGCCTTTATCACAGACGCCATCTGGATTGTTTCTGCAGCAGGTTTGGTCGAGAGGTTGGGTAGCTAGAGCTCATTCAATACTTCCTTGCAAGAATATGTTTAGGTGTGCTAGAAAATGCTTCAGACTAAATATTCATACTTTTGGTTCTATGACATTAATACAAATGCACATAAGTCCCATGTCCCAAAAAATCAGCTTCATTGGACCTGATTTGGGATTGCTAGATGGGATTTCTGCCCCAAGAGGCTGCCTCAGCCGTCCCATCCAAAATAGAATATTTTCGCCGGTTTCTTTCTATGACTAATTGCGCGTAAATTATTCCAGAAGATCTAGCTAGTTTAAAAGTCAATCCGTGCAGTACCCACCGAGATATGACGAATTCTTTCGCGAGAATAAAAAACTTCCCAAAATGGTAATTTTCTGTTCGCGCCTTCGGTACTGACATTAGCTGTAAGATCTGAGGAGACAGAAATGAAGAACACACATTTAATTGTAACCTCCAGTTTTTTCCAAAGTCAAAGAATACAATTTGAGAGCAGAGCGGACAAGATCAAAAATTTCAAACTCAGACTCAGCCCTTTTGTTTGTTCCGAGTTATACCAGTCTGCCTACGGTAAACAACCCAATAACAACTGTAGCGCGCTTTGCGGCAGAGCCCACTAACTTGGGGATCATATAGCATTTCCATTGTAGATTTCCGTAACAATCTTTGTACTACATGGCTACGGTTATGCGCGGCAGAGGAGCAAACGAGTAAACACGATCGAGCTCGATTGCGGAAAGTGTTCATGTCAGCAAAATAAACTCACATGGGGTTTTACAGAGGGAGACGCTCCCCGTATTAATATCGTCGTCTCTTGTCTTACCCACGGTATACTAGGGCTCTACGCCGTCCGTCAGGGTGACGGGTCTGACGGCCGGGACGGGCCGGACGGGACCCGTCCGTCAGAGGTCTGGAAGCGACGCGCTGACGGACGGCAACGGGTAACCCGTCGACGGGTTGACGGGTCCTCATTAAAGATCATGCAATTTCCACTCAAATGTCAAGGAAATCGCAAGTATTTGGGTCTCATATACACCTGGTATACTTCCCCATATAATCCGACATCCATGACCTTGTCTTTCCTTGAGGTCTCTTCCTTCGAGGACGTACATCAATTCGTTCGGCATTCCCCGAATGAGATTGATCTTCAACATTCTTATGAAACACGCAAATGGACGGCCTGTGCATGAGCTGAAGCACCAGGATGTACATAATAATGGTTATAGATGTAAACTAATACACAAGAACCACTCAAGTCGTCTGGTTACAGGATCAATATGCGATGTCCAGCTTTGAACCCGTCGACGGCCGTCAACGGGTCTGACGGCCGGGACCCGGCCGTCAGAGCTTTCAAAATTGTGTCTGATGGCCGTTTTTGTGACGGCCGTCCCCGTCTGACGGACGGCGCAGAGCCCTACGGTATACTTTCAATCGTTCCACACCCCGAAGGAGTTGCAGGTCAACTTCCGTACATTCAGCCGTGAGCAAAGTCCTCCGTGATTTATTTAACTCTCTTCCGATGCCTCATCGCAGTCCTCGGTTGTTACCCAAGGATGTAGTTACAATAGATGTCACAACGTGGACCACAACCACTATGACCCTCTGGACAGCGGCATCTGACACTCCAACTTCCTGGACTAGCGCACCCACAGCCAATGAATCCTCATCATCGTCCGATAATTCTGAACCTGGAGATGTGCAACTGTATGTCGAAATCCACAACATGGAGCGTTCTGAGCATGGTGCACTTGACCTGGTATGGAACGACACCTTGGCAAATGTAGCTCAGTCCTGGGCCGACAAGTGCACAAATCAGCACTCTGGAGGCACGCTGGGTCCCTTTGGCGGTATGAGCTCCTCCTATGAGACCCGTTTGTATCTTGATCGCATATCCAATCCTGTAGAAAATCTGGCGGCAGGTACTGGTCAATTTAATACTTCAGATGTCCTGGGGCTGTGGAACAAAGAAGAACGTAACTTCCCTTATATTATTCTGTTATCTTGAGGACATGCTTACCCTTCTCTAAGCCCAATACAATGCCGCCGATCCCCAGGCTTCGCACTGGACGCAAGTGGTTTGGAAGGGAACGAGCGATTTAGGTCTCTGGTGTTACATACCCTTGGATGGATCCGCACTAACGACCGTTTACTCAAAGGGTGCGCGGTGGCCACCTGCCCCGCCGGCAGTATATTTCATCCCCTATATATAGGCCATATTTACTCAGCAGTCTCATGGGCAAGGTGTCGCTAGTATTGGTCTCGAATGGGGGGCTGCCCTGTGAAGTGCGGAGATCTGACGACGCATACCCGGTGACGTGCCTGTCAACCGTCTGAGCGCGAGCTACACAAAAATAGAGGTGAGCGTGGCTAGAAGGAGGAAAGGTGATGATGCGAGTGTTTCGGTGGTTCACAGCTCCAAGACTGGAAACTGCTTGAGGCTGACTATACGGGAGGCTGACAAGTCAGAAGTAGGCGGACACAATGAAGACCGCGAGCGGAGGCGAATCGAGACGTAAACAGAGGCGTAGACAGACGTGCCCATAACTTCCGAACCCCCTTGCAAACAATGCATATCTTGATTCCCTCAGCAAGTGGATGTCTAGATCTGGCGGGCCATGGAAGCAGCGTCCTAGAAATCATCGGCGCACTTGTTGTATTCTGCCAGCCGCTGGGATGGGAGCGCCGGGTGGTTCGAGCACCAACAGGTCATGTGGGGTCCGAGTTGCGGATCCCAAGTAACCGACTCACTATAAAAGTCTCCTTCCAGCGCACAGGAATGTCAGATAGGCCGGCCTGTCCAAACCAAACAAAAGCACATCATAATGTCTCACAGATATCGACTTCCATCTCGACGCGACCAAGTTTATTACGCGGCAAACTATTATCCCACAGAATCCACACCTCAGAGGATTTATAGCTGCGGTCACTGTTACCACCCACCAAATTCCTGCAACAGACGATCGAGTCATCACGCACGACCATATCAATACGATAATTACCCTCCCATTATTCAAGAGTGGAACGGGCCAAGCCAGACCTATCAACCCTACTACAATCCTTATCATCAGCAGTTTCAACAGCCAAGCTGTTACTCTTATTACAGGCAATGTGGGTCACACCTAACGTGTCTCATCGACTCCTCTGAATCCATCAAATAGGAGTGCATCGACTACATACGCCACGATGGCAGTGCTCACAGTTACAATTGTTGGCGGTATGCTTAGTTGACATAAATTCCAAACAACATGAACGACGAGTATACTACGGCGATGTGCTGGACCCGTGGAATCGGAAGGACAGATAAGGCGCGAGAATTGCCATGCTGAGTCGACCCAAAGTAATTCCGGTAGGGGAACCAGTGGTCTATGCAAAACAAAAGAGGATCAATTCGAACTGATACATCATTTGATCCGATCCGCATCTGTACCCAGAACTGCGTGTGCTACAAACCTTTCTTCCCTTTCCCTATCCAACTCTCCCCTGCTCATAATACTTGCATCCTCTGCTAGTAAGTCCCGAAAACCGGCCGCTGCCACAAGGTTTTGTGCCTGTTCTGCTCTTTTGCTGTACATCGCTGCCTTCTGCCTTGTGTATGCCTGGTGTGCTGGAAGCTGATTTGTTGACGCCAATATTGTCCATGTTCGTGCCATTCGTTCAAAGCTTCGGTTTGTTCTCAACAGTTCAGCGAGTTTTTGTTCTCCCTGCTCCTGCCACCGCTGCATTTCCGCCTCTGCGCGGAACCATTGAACTCGGTCACCTTAGGGTGTAAATCATTAGTTGGTGGGAAATAATTTGAGAGGTATTCTGTTTACCTTCACTTGACCATTCTTCCATCTCGGCATCACTCATTTTTGACAGTTTTCCAAGCTGCCACAGCCATCCCTGTGTCTTTCATCGACAGGCTGCTTGACTGGGGCATTTGTGCTCTTCCGACGGGGCCCTAGAAACTTGTCAAATTGCAAGGGTAAAAGAACCGTGTTGAGACTGTCACCCTGTTTTTCTCTTATCCATTTGGGTGCCACTCAGAGCTGACTTGGCTGGCTCTGGCAGTTGGGCCCTTCGACGTCTGGTTATAAAATTGAGGTGTGGATAAGATGGGATATTCAATTCACTCACCTTCCATGTCAACATCCTCCTCAATCAAAATTGGTGCTTGAGCCCACCAAAGAGCGCCATCTGTGTGTCTGGAGTCACCGACACGCCGTTTTTGCTGCACAGACTTCATGTATAAATCTGGTTCAGTAAGTGGCGGGAACATGGAACCAGTGTTCAACGCAATGAGTGCTGTTCGTGCGACTTCATAGGAAGTCATGTGTTGGTTGCGGATGGTTTTTGTGTCCCGAATGTTGTCACCAGCCCGAGTATTCTCCTTTTGCTGGCGGTCATCCCTGGTTTTTTGGTTGCGTAGAGCGCTGATGGTCTTGACAATGTTTTGCAGAGCACGCAAATGATCAAATGCCTGGCCCATCTCTCCATTTCACCTCCTCCACTGCTAAACTGATTAAGCCTAGGGTCTGTCGTTCCGGTTCGGAAGAGAAGTCGGACGGTAGGAACAATTTCTCATCCTGTACCAAAGGTGCTTGCAACGCTTGTGCTGCAACCTTGTCACCAACGCTCGGCATCAATTCAGTCTGTATCTTGCGCCAATTCTGGATGCGAACTTGTGTCTTTGCCGTGCGTTTTGCGATCTCTTTTCTCCTGGAAACCAGATTGTGATCCTCGGTATCGTCAATGAGCTGTCTAAGTTTCCGTCTGACGGACCAGCATTATTCAAGCCAGGGAATAAAAATTGGAAACATACTGTGCATCCTGGATCTTGAAACCTTCATCCAAAAACCGTGCAACCTTACTCTTCAGTACCATTGTTGAAGCAAAGGCACTCTCATCACTCAACATCTTTTGATAAATTGCGAGCTGGGAAGGTACTGTGAATGATCTGAGGGTTAGCATTTTTGAGAACCGGTATATGTGCATTAAAACCTGCCTTTTGTGCTGTTATGTTTGTATACACTGACTGCCTCCTTTCCCTTCCTGCTTGATATGCGAGGCATTTGCTGCCACTTTTCAACGCGGTCATGGAAGGATATACTCAGTCCAATGAAGTGGTTTCGCTTCTCGATATATTTAATCTTGGCATCGGCTATATCTTCTGCTAATGATACAGCTTGACAAATCAGTTAGCGGATTGAACCGGCATGAGGATTCTACTCACCCAGATACATTGTCTTCTTGTGGTTCCAGTCGCCGTGATGGTTTATCATCGTGTCCTGCCTATGCCCGTTGTTCATTTGGCGAACATGAGGTCCTAATTGGTTGGCTTCTGGCCAATATTGTCCAGCTGTCTCGCCGTGGAAGTGGCCGACACATTCCATATATGCAGTTCCAAATAGATATGTGCACGAATCTTGATGACCTTGGACATGAAGTGCAGGTACACCCCATCGCATCCGCTTAACCATGGGAACCAACTCAGGGAAGTTGTTTTGGAAGCGCTCCTCTAGGTGGATGAAATATTCACACGCAATATCGTACGTGGTGACCTGGTCGATATCATAAATTTCGAAATGCAGGGTGACTTGGAAGGATTCGCCGGGCTGGTGCTGCTTGAGCTCCATTGCCAGGGCCCTGTCTGTGTTCGCAAATCTAGTCCATTCGATGAATCAATGAGTGCTTGACATAGGCAAGAATGAAAGAGCACCTCTCGCTATAATAAAGGTCGACACAGGAGAGAATAAAGACATGGCTACATTGACAGTTGATTGTGCCGGTTATTGCCATGTTCTTGAACTTTTTCTTGTCCTGCTTGTTCACAGCTTTCAAATAATTGCACGTTGATTTCTAAAGGAAACAGCACCATGAGGTTTCAACATGAGACCTCAGAGAAGTGGGAGTAAATTGACAAACCTCCTTGGAAACAGGCACTTGATTCAAGTATTCTCTGTATTCAGAGTCGAGCAGGAAATATCCTTTTCCCATGCATAGTGAAACATCGTCCAGATCAGTGTTCTTGTTGAATTGATTACACTGGAAGTTCCTGTCCAGTGTTCGCTGACTCTGGTTTAGATGTCTGGAGATGAGTAAGATCATTATAATGATTGAGTGCAGGGCAATTTCACGGACCTCAAATGATGTGGTGTCTTTGGGCAGTTCGGATCTGAGTTGAATCCAGGTTCTGGACATGCTGGGCACCACACGAGCAGGTTACCGCTGGGCCGATGAGGTATCACAGCATCTATTCCATGCAGCTGTCCAGTTCGCTTTTTGAGTGTCAAAAAATTAAACATGCGAACCACACGCAAGAAAGCTGCATAAGGATTCTAAGCGCAAATCAGGTCAGGTAACACCAGGGTGCTAAAGACTGAACTGACAGGGATATCTGCGGTAAAAGAATGATCTGTCGCATTTCTCCAGTGTGAAGGCAAAAACAGATCTGGTACAATTCTCTATAAGCTCAGGGGCACGCCACAAATTAAATGATGGTTTCTAGATCCCCTTGGGCCCTTGCATACCAATCCCCCCAATGTTTCACTCATTTAAGTGACACATTGTGAAGCACAATGACCCTGGCTTCTCATTGCAAATCAACCCTGCACATCTATGATTGGCCAGTTCCTGGCTGCCGTTTTCTCCTGCCTGGTTTGAAGCTCCTGTCCTGCGCAGAATCCATGTAGAAAGTGTTTGGGAGATTTTTTGTGGTTTCTGAGTGTTCTTCAGGCTAAAAAATGATTATTTTCCACATGTTACGGTAGCAGGCTAGGCAACCAACTGTGTTGTGAGCTGACCTGGGGCAGTTTGGGCAACGCAACCACCACCATCGTGGCCGTGGCGGTTGCTACGGTACAAGTATCTACAGTAGTCCTAATTTACTCAGGTTACAAGTCAAATTTCGAGCTTGGCGCGCCGGTCAGCCCGAATGGCATGCGACAATATACAAAGTACCCGCGCCCCTCGACATAGAACGCGGTGTACGGGCGGCTCTCTTCCGCAACCTCCACCGCGTAAAACCCCGCTGCAAAGTCAAACATCGAAACCCAGCGGTGCCCACTGAGCGCCTGCTGCTTCGTACGTATATCCCCCTGCGGCATTTGAAGAACCTGAGTGACGTCGTTAAGGGACTTGTAGTTCGTGCATACGCGCCACTTCTGGGGCGCGTCAGCGCTCGCCGCCTGCGCTGGGCCGTCGGAGGTCGGTATGTCGAATGGTTCCGGGAGCTGCGCTTGTGCACATGATTCGCGCATGCAATTCCTCGATTGTGAGGCCCTGAGAACCATGGGCCTTCGCAGCTAGTGTTATCGGCGAAACTGGTGGTGAATGTGTCGTATGTACAGGATCAAGCTTCGATACTGATTGCAGATTTGACGCGCTAAAACGCGAGCGGACGGTGTTATACGACGCGTATGGAACGTGTCTGAGTCGGTGGGCGGGCGAAGCAAGAGAAGCGCGGATGGGACATGCCGTTGATCGCCGATATTTGCCCTAACCAAACAATCTCCTTTTATGGGGGGGTGGGTGGTCGTGGGAACGCTTGCCAAGATCCAGATCTCACGCACCTCTTGCCCAGGGGAACTTTGAGGCTCTTTGATCCTCCTACAAATACAGTCGTGTTGTAGGGATCCTTGGATTCGAGCTCAGAGACGGCGGAGATGCCCGACGTGGCGGGAATACGGAGCTTGGGCCGTGCGGGGGCGACGCGCACTGGGTAGGTGAAGATGGGGGGATGTACGAAGAAGGCGTGAAAGAGGGATTATATGCGTCCGTTGAAGATAAAGAGGACCGAGGGAAAAATTAATTAGAATGATAATCAATATTTTTGGCTTTTAAGACGAGAAAACGACGCACTGGGTCGCGAAAGGCAATGCAGCCCTTGCATCTCGACTAGCGCCCGTTGCTGGTCCGCCTCATTCGTAAATCTATGCGATAATATCCAGTCAGATGCCCACAAGCGAGCCCATACAATGATCCATACCTGACGAAGCCTGAGCCACACGACGTGCCTGTGACAGGGTCAAGTAGGATCTTGGCGCTACTACAGCTCTAGAAGGGACGAATGAACTTGCGCTCCCGGTCATTAAGCATACCGTCACAGGTACCAAATTTGTTCAGTTCACGACCCTCTGACACCTCTGTCACCTGTCACCTGAACATTCGGTCGAAATGGTACAGTATAGTGTTGTCCTTGATGTCCTTGATGGATATCGCAATGAGGGGCTCCCAGTTGGCCGTCTTGCGGACGGCTTTCACAACCTCCATCCCCGCCAGGTCTAGCTCAATGCCCCTGTAATCGCGAGCGCCGCCTGGCGCTGTATGGTCCGGAACTTTCTGATGATGCCCCGTTCCTTTTGTTTCATGCCAAGCATGCGGTAAGTCGACAGCGGGCTGAGGAAGATGTCAGCGCCATATAGCATACGGGGGACACAGATAGCAAGGTAAAGGCACCACATCTGGCCCGCCCGGAGGCCTTTGGATGGGCGCGAAAGTCTGGCAAAGCGCCCGACAGTCCTGGAACACTTTGGCTGTGTCGTGCAGTGGGCACCCGGCCAAGTTGCTCGAATGTGGCATGCCTCCTTTAGTGGTTATCTTACTGATCATGAGCATTGCGGCAACGAACCGTGGTTCATTGATTCCACAGTCCAAAACAGGTCCCTTGCTCTGGGATGCTTACGAGTGCTGACTAGAGAACTTCGATTCAACATATGTGATCTCGAGGACTCCCATCTCCAGGTAGTTCATCTAAAAGCATGTCAGGGTCTGTACGGAATACTCCGGTATGGTACTCACCACCTGTGTAGCAGTGTTCCTTTTCATAGGTTCGTAGCGTTGAGTCAAAAAGATGGATGACATGAGGTTGGAGCCGAATAGGGAGATTGAGACTGTTGAGACGGCCGGAAGCGGAGAGCCCAACACCAGGAAAGGCAAGTGCAAACTGGACAATTGTTCAGTGAAGAAAATGACTGTTCAAACATCAATGCGCCCATGAGTCCTGAGAGTGCCTGGAATATTTGATCGAAACGAGTTACTTATGGTGGAATCAGAAATACACACCCAGTATGTTGATCCCCTCCATTGTTGCAGACAATCACTCATCAGCTTTTCCCACTGATTGGTGTATACTATGTGATCCACAAAGACGTCGTCCAGATGCTCCCGGTACATTTCCGAGATTTTAAATGAGAGGCAGGACAATATGATTGAGATCCAGAGGTGTTTTTGTTCAGGGTCATAAAGTATGGCCTGATCTCTCGAAAGCTGTGCATTTCTTGACCATAATGGGTCAGATATTTGTTGTTATCTTGGACAAGTGTTGGAGGAGGTGATAAAACAAATAGCTTGTATAGGCTGACCGACAATGCTCCACAATCGTGCTGGGTGCAATAATTAGCATGTCAGGTCCGAGTTGAGGAATTTGGCATACCAATAATTCAAGTGGTATGGCCATCAGCCAGATTGCCTATGGATGACTGTGTGTCAGAGATTTGATTGAACAGGACATCATCCAGCAGCCGACCTCGGGACTCCCGCAGAATATCCACGAAAGTTCTGCAATCCTGTCACCTGTGCCGTGTAAGGGAAGGTGGAAACACGTGATGTCATTTAGGTACAGTCAGTGTCTGCTGCAGTCCATTGGTGGTGATGTGCTTGCCACATAGGCCATGGGAAAATACAGAGATAAGATGATCAAGAGTCTGCATGGAAAGACCCTCCAAGTGCATTGGGAAGTGCTCAACATGACTCCAGATGTTGACTGAAGTCTTCGGCGATCGGAGGACTTGCTGATTCTGTCAACACGGGAGATGAAGTCCCAGACACATACTCCATTCAGTTGAGTACCACGATTTCGATAATCTGCTAATTGATTTCCACTACGCACGAGTCTTCCGGTTCCATCGAATGACACATGTATTTCTTCAGCGGCATCTTCGACATCGGGTGATGGTCCTAGGTCCGGTTCATCCAAAATATCATTCAGAAACAGGGGATCAGATTCATCTTGGCAAGTGGACTCATTCTCGGAGTCATCACCAGAGCCAGAGTCAGTTGCCGGATCATTATCATCATTTTCTGGTGGGCTAACTGTCATTTCCTTGGATAGCACTCGGGACTTGGAACTTCCCTATTAATGGCATTCTCAAATGATGTCCAGTAAAGGTTCCGGTATGTGTGGCTTGTAAAGTGGTCATCGAAGTCAAGGATGTAGGAAGCCACTTGTTGGGCTGAAAGTTCTTGCTGGCTAATCATGGTGTATGTGCACTTCTGTAGCATTTTTTTTGGCGCGAGTGGTCTTATCATCGAGGAGAGGGTTGAAGTCCCCCAATTTCTTGGCCGCTAGTTCAAGCATCGCAATGCAACATGAGTCTTCAACTGCGATTTCGTTATATAGTCCGGTTTGACATCCATATCGTCGCAACCTTTCCCTCCCAGACTCCAAATTACCCCATACCTATCGCTCAGCTTGTATTGTTCACTTCCCCAAATTCTCTCGCTGAACGCCGTTGTGAAACAAGAGCCATCCCGAGTATTATGGACGACTGCAGGGCAAGATAACTGACCGGTGCAGCGGGATTCTTCTCCAAAATGATAGCCTCGAATGCGAACGCCGTGATGTTTCACTTCCAACTGCACTGACTGAATTCTTTCCAATATCATGTAACCATAGTATGTATTGAAAGAGAGCATGGCAAAGTACTTCCAATACTTCAGTGCCTTTCTGTATGCAACCCCCGTAACAGACAAGGAAATTCAACGACTTGATGCTCGAGTTACTGACTACAGATGAAAGACAAACTGATGTCCCCTTGCAATTTGGATGCTTTGAATGCATTGAAGGGAATTAGCATGTGAGAGCTTCTGAAGTGACCTTGAACTGCTTAAATATCACGGCTGCTCAAGGTGCGATGGACTTGTACTTTGAAAGAGTAACCTTGCCTGTTTTATGTTCTTCAATGCATTTGTGCACCCATTTGGTAATGGTCCCATAGCTCAGTTGGATCTTACTTCACTGCTCATGAATTGTGTACTCAACTGGTGTGTGTTCGAATCCCACCATGGGTGTTCCTTTTGCTTCATGTTTCAACCTGGTTTGAACCAGGATTAATGTAAGTAAATCATTGCTTGAAAAGGGTTTTACGTTGAGACGCCGATTGTTTAAACAAACTTTGTAGGGTTACTGTCACATGATGACTGTTGTGGCGGCAAAATTTTCAGTATATTTCGTAAGTCACACGTGATGTCTAAGGCCTTATTTAAGGCCTAAGGCCATAGGTTCAATCTAAGGCGAACAGATTGCCGCCGGTTATCGGGCTGCCAGCCATAATTGATCCCGCCGGCCGTCCTCCACCGTCCCTCCACCTTCGGAGTCAGATTCTGGTGCATTGTTTCAAGGACTGCGTCCTTTACAGCTCTTTGCGGAACTTAGGGCGCGGCCGATTTTTTTTCCTTTTTGAGCTGATTTTGATCATTTCAGCCAGAACAGCTGTTCTGACCTCAATTCTCAACGTACGTTTCTGAAAACTATATGAGCAGAATCACACGACAATTCCGCAGGGCATGACGTCCTCAGGATCTTTCCATACCGCCGGTAGTAATTATAGTATATTATTTTGCATGTTTTGCGGAGATCATCGGTGGGATGACTTGGTGGGGGAGGGAGACCCGGTGACAAAGCTGCGGGTACTTGTACGACGACGTGGTGATCGTGATGTGGCACGTCGATTCAGGCGCCTGCGCTCGTTCTCAGCCTCCAGCTTCTTCAGCTCGTACTTCAGCCGCTTGACACTGATTCGTTCCATCTCCTCCTCATGCTGCAGCTTTCTCTTCTCCGAAAGGCGCAGGGATTCGCTCTCGCGAAGATCATTCAGGCGGTCGACGGCGTTCTGTGGCTTCTTCTTTGGTGCCGAAGATGCTCTGACAGCGTTAGCCTTGGCGATCCCGTGATCCCGCCCACTGACAGCAGGTGTCTTGGCCTTGGCCTTGGGGGCCTGTCTGCGCTTCGCTGCAAGAGGCTCGGGGGGAGCTGTGGGAGGCAGAGGTGGAGGTACCGCATCCTGTAATCATTGTCAGGACAGTCCCAACCCGATTGAGCACTGTACTCACCGGCAAAACCTCGTCCTCATCCTCATCATCCGGCGACGATGAGTTTGACTGTGAATCACCGCCATAATCATCATCCTTCCTGTCCCGCGCCACCGACATCAGGAAAACCTCTTTTCTGAATCTGGCCAAATTGGGCCAATTATGCCAAACACTGCTAAGCGAACTAAATGATCCAAATGATCACTAAATTCTGCGAATTCGGAAGGATTTGAACGACTGTCCTCAAATCTAATCAAAAATTGCAAGATCCAATATAATGAAGCTGAGAAACATATCTGCTATGCTTATACTCTCTCAGGAAAAGAGCAACACTGGCACCCCTGCTATGAGTTCACCAGTTGAGCTGCCAATTGGAATTTAGCACGGCTAGTAGTGCATTGACATCCTTACAGCGTTAAATTCATCCAGTTGTGGAATAGTCACTTAAAAAAGTAGCCACGCTGAAGATGATTAAAGTAGCCACGCCAAAGACGAAGTAGCCACGCCGAAGATGATCATAACCCGACCCTGATGCTGGAAAGATGGAAAAACGCCAAGTCATTCAAGGTCCATCTGATCCGATCATCGGGGACCTACGTGGCGTGATTTGTAGCCAAACAAATAGTTGGTCGCTTTCTTCTCGCCCTCCATCTATGACTTCGCCTCGTTGGAGTTCCCCTGCATAAGCCTCTACTCACGGCGCCGTGGCACCCGCCGATTACTGGCCCAATTCCCTGCAGCTCTCTACTTCATTGTACGTACTCATTGTCTCCCTAGCGCACTTTACTAACCTCGTGTTCTGGCATTCAGCGACTTTGGCAGGCAGCTCACCAACACGTCTATCGCCTGGCCAATCACTGAGCCCTCCACCACAAACCTTCTGCTCAACATGAAGGACAACGCCGGCACGACGCAGACCTCCACGCCCTTCCCCGTTCTCTCCGGTTCTAAGTCCGTAAGTTCACACTCCATCCTCGCCGCACACTGATCCCCACATGGAGACTCCGCCTGCCTCAGCCCCGGTTCCAGCAGGGGCTCTGTGTCCAACTTGTCCCCGTCTAGGTCGGGCTCGAAGTTCACGTCCAAGGTCACCAGCACCCCCATGTCCACGCCCGCCGTGTCCACCCCAATCTCCACTCCCCGCGTCCTCCTCAACCACCAAGCTGTGGGTCCCGCTTAACATATTATGTGCGACGCCAATGCTAACTTTGCCTCCAGCGCGTCGTCGTCCGCCCTGACAACGCCAGCCCCCCGGCGTCCCCTGCGCAGTCACCCCGGCTGCCCTCTGCCAACTTGAAAGTAAGTCAAGTTATGCCTATTCTTCTCTTATCATTCAATTGCTAATTAACTATGCAGGTGAGAGTCATTAAGTTCTACACCACCACAGCGCACTCCCGAGATGCCGAGTAAAGGTTGGCACATACATGGCATGTCGTGGAATCTCGCGCGACCACTTACTTACTTGCCTGTGCACCAATGCACAGCCAACATATGCACTGGGTGCCCCGGCACAGTTTATAAGCAGACGGAGGTTATGAGTCACTCCTTGGACAACACGCGCACCTAGTACGTGGCCGCCTACTAGTCTCGCACGATTTACTTCCCCATACTCATCGCAGCGTGGGTGTGCAAACTCTATTCACTGACGCCGCGGATACGACCACACGTGCCCTGCACCGCGCAGATTGGCAGCTGCTTGTTTTTTGACCGAATCATTTTTGCGGATGATAGTGTGTACTTGTTCTCCATGGTGGTTGGGAAGGTACCTAGGATATTAGGATATTGGTTTACTGTATTGTAGTTTCATAGCTGTTATGTTGTATGTAGGCTTTAATGGATTTTCGTTGTCCCAATACCATCTTTTGTGAAGCAAATGAAATCTTAATGGTCTCTGAATGCATGCGAATCAGTGCGAATTTGACCCAAATTTTGCAGAATTGGCAAATGCACGATAGGATTCTCAGAATTCGATTTGTGGACCATTTGGTCAAAATTTTGCAGAATTGAACCAAATTCTACTAATTCGGCTGAATTGGTCTAGATTCAGGAAAGAGGTTTTCCTGATGGACGTGGCCGAACGGCCGTCTTCACCCTCGTCCTCGTCAAAGTCCTCGTCGTCTTCAGTGTTCTCCTTAAGGGTTAAGCCTTAATTTAAATTAAGGCTTAAGATGCCATTAAGCTTAGGGCTTAACTTGGCGCGGAAAAGTTCTTAAGCCTTAATTAAGGCTTAATGATGGTATTAGATAATTGGATCACTGGATCAGCGGCGAAGCTGCCAGCGAAGCACGTATTCTTCCATCGACACCGGACATGCGTTTGAAAGGGCCCCTGTGGGAGTTCTTCCACAAGGGGGAAAAACAGAATAGCACCCATTACAAGGCCTACTGCCTCGGCTGCATCAACTCTGACCGCCCCGCTGGCGCCGGCACCAGCGACGCAATCGACGTCGACAGCGACTCGGATGCCGAATCTCCCGGTCCCAGCGCAGAAGCATGGTTTCAAGCCGGTGCGAAATATATTCTCTAATTGAATCTTGCTTATAATAGACATCCTAGCCTTGCTCAACGTGCAGGCTGTCCGCGGCGACAAGCCTGCGACGATGGCGAGCTTGAAGGGTCAGGAGATGATTATCCTGGCTCGGACTAGGTGTATTTTGTCGTTTACTATAGCTCATCCCAAATTTAATGCCCTTAATATGCCCTTAATATGAGCCCTTAATTAAGGGTTATTAAGGCTTAAGGCCTTAACTTCAGAAGGTGCCCTTATTAAGGCCCTTAAGGAGAACACTGGTCGTCTTCGTTGTCTGCAGGTTGCTGGGTGAAAATGTCGGCAGCTGCAGCAGCATGGTCTGTGCCCGGCTCCGAAGACTGCACCCCAATAGGATTGTAATTGGGAAGCTCCCGCCAGAACGCGTGGAGATCATCCCACCACGGCCATTTCTCGCGGATGTCATCTAGACGGCTGTCAGTAGTAGCCAGCTATACAAGATATGCTACTTGCCGAAGAGATTTGCGAGCGTACTTCCCGGGTAGATGCTGTCTGGATGGAGTCCAGCCCCAGTGGCTCCGATTTCCTCGAGGAAACCTTTATACTCCTTCTTGAGCCTATAAAGGAACATAAGTTGCTGGAGGATACTGAAATTAACAGAACACACCTTCGGAAACGTGTCTCGACCGAGGTGGAATACTTCGCGGGGTCATTCGCATACCGGGCTTGCTCGTTCGGTTCCTCTGCGAAGACGTGCTTGGCCAGGATGCCATACTGAACTGCCTTGCCATCTTTTGCAACCTGCTTAGCCCGTTTCTCTTTTTTGGCGTCGGCGGTCGAATCCGAGAAGAGCTTTATGCGGAAGGTCGGGTTATCGCACAAATATTCGACGAGCTTGTCGGTCCATTTGGAGTTCTTCACCCAGTTGACCTGTTCACGCTTTTTGGCCTTCCCCGCCGCTACCACCTCGACGTCGGAGGAAGCATTGAGTTCGTCGATTTCAGCGTCGGCAGCCCTTTTTGGTTTGGCACGGCTCTTCCGAGTCTTCTTTGGTGCAGCAGGGGCAGTGGGCTGGGAATTGGACCGGGCCATAGTGTCCGGTGAGATAGAGGAATTTTAACGAGCGTAGGTACGCCCGTGGCCGATGGCGACTTGGAAAGAAAAGAAAATATGTATTATTACATAAGTAAACCGGCGATACAGGCCCGGATGAGCCGAAGTTGGGGCACTGAGTTGGGGCACCGAGTTGGGGCACGAGTTGGATGTCAAGTCGTGGTCCTATGCACGACTTGACATCCAACTCGGTGCCCCGATTCTTTTTGTGCCCCAACTTGATGTGAAGTTGGGGTCAGAGTTGAGGCACGAGTTGGGGCTCCGAAATCTAATTATGAAACACCCTATTGTACCCACACCGAAGACTTGGCTCTATAGTAGCGGCGAACCTATTTTGAATGGCTAGTCTCTCGTATGATAGACAGACACTTCAACAAAAGAATCTCGTACCTTCTCCGTACTGAAATCGTCTGTATCGTGCTACAGTATGTATCCACGGACTAATCCTTGTGCCTTCTATTTGCCAAATCAATCTCATGTTGAGCACCCTAACATCTTTTTGCCTTCGAGCCTTCGAGTGATTAGTTGTCTGCTACATATCCTCAACATATCCTCAGCTCGAATAACTCGTTGCAGGTCCGAGAGCGAATAAGGTGGTTACAGCATATAATCCCATAACTTTGTTGTTGGAAATACAAGCTTGACCATGTGCTTCATTCCCTTGGCATCATGCGGTCTATGTGCTCGTTTCCAGAATATGCAATTTCATATTCTGACTCATGTTGACTCCTTCCAGGTTGATATTCCTTATCTATTTGAATTATGTAGCTACATGTATAGGATAAATCTATTTGGAAACCCCCACGTGACCACAAACTGGGTTTCCAAATAACCGATCACTATTTGGAAACCCCTGACCGCATCTTTCGGACCGGGCACAATCTAATCTTTGCTTTGACAGAGGGGGTGGGATCGGTACACACAGGAGTGCGATTAGAATAATCTCGGACCTACGCACACTACACACTGTATAATAACACGCACGATTACTTACCTGCCATCGCACCATGACCAATCTGTGTATGTATGAAGATCGTTCACACCAAGGGGAGATCAAGCCCTTTAGTAGGGTTGGGCGTACGGGAATTACTCGTTTCTTTTTTGAGTCCATCCTGGAGAGACAGAGAAACGAGACAAGCTCTAGGACACTCTGATAATCCTCTATTTTTTCTCTGATTTTTCTGCCCCGTCAAATGTCTCTTTTTCGCAGGCGCTACTTGCCCTTCCCAATCCCGTAGTCCATCGTCTCCCCAAGTCGGCATGTCCTTGGCCCTTTCCACGGTCTGATTCTGTCTTTCTATGATTTTGGTGACTGGGATAATTATTGCGGACCGCGGAAAATAGGGTATGAAAGGGGGTCCAGAAAATAAAATTTTGGAACATATGCCGATTTGGACCCAAAATGCCTTGGATCAGTTTGACTTGTGCTTTGCGGCTCCGGGTACGTACTAAAATCTTTGTGTACGTTTCGAGTTTATCGACGCGTGCTTAGCGGGGGCATCCACAACAAGTAAGCCATAATGTCTCTCTCATTGACCGTGATGCTAGAAAACGCCCAGCCTCTCTTGACGCCGACCCGTCCTTTTTCTTAAACCAGTTTTCACCGGCCCATATTACGACCAAATATGGTCATGTGGAACCCGTGAGTCATGACCTCTGTACGACCTGATATCATTATTTGACTTGGCACAGTGTTCGACAGTGCCTAGTGATGATGCAGGCCCTGACGCCGCCGGCCAGTGGACTTCCTTTCAAATTCCGCGGTCTCTTATCCTGAATGATATGTACCAGATTCCCACCAAGACCTGTCGGGGCGCCACGCTTCTTCCCAAGGTGTGTCATAGCCGCCTCGTTCAAACTTTCCTGCTTACATTACATCTTACCAGCACTCCAGTTCTATCGTAAGCTCCCACAGTGTCCGAGTCTCTATACTGATCGTTATTCTCCCGTAGAATGCGTTCTCTCGCCCCCGTTTCAAGTTGATCTGGGCCCCGGCATTGACGAAGTTCTCCGCTGGCTTCCCCATTATCCATTTGCTGCTTCTAGGAACTTCAGGCTACGCCCACAATATTCTATCCCACGGACAATCACCCCGGAGCTATCTGCCTCAGTCCGCAGTCTTGTTAGCGCGATTTTGACCCATCATCTATCGAGGAATCCGCTTGTCATATACACAACGGCCCTGATCCTCGATGACAGTACTGTACTTTTGTGCATTGCTGCACAGAAAACCGCATATGACAAACAACAGTGCTTGCAAGCCTCCACGGGAAGCTTGGAGGATCTGGATTTCTCCTTTATCTTTAAAGACACCCAGCATGCAGATCTCCTGACTCCAGATTGGCAAAGGCTGGTAACGTGGCAGGATTTCCATGATTTATCTTTAGCAGAGTTCCCTTCATATACTCCCAATGTACGAAGGGCTCTGTGGAACATTGGGAACGTAAAAGGACAACATCCTCAAGACCGGGGTCCCCATGCATACATTTCCGTCGGATATGAGGAAAGCTCGTGAGCGAGAGTTCACAGATCTGATGTAAATTACTAAATTCCAACAGGAATGATGGTTTCTATTCTATTTGTTCTGGACCAGTCGATATGGTTGGTTCACAAAAATTGGAGGCTATTTTTGACTTGGATGAGAATCACCCAATACTTGGGTCTCTTGTCACCCACTTCAAACCGGTATGTCCCAGTCCGATTCAGAAGTCAGGTTACTGACGTTATTTGTTTAAATCAGAAAATTAAAGAGAACAAAATCAAGATGCTCCGTGAATGGTGCGCGAAGACACGCACTGTTACCAGCGATATTGTTTTGGACGCATATCGTGTTTATTATAATCGTCTGGCGCATATCGAGGAAGAATCTGCTATCGTGGTGCGTATAAGATTCCATGAGGTATGTATTGTACATCTTACTAGCAACATTGTGCAAGGCCTGCATGCGTGAACTTGAAACCTACGCACGGGCGAGGGCTGCCTGCGAGGCCGCCTGAAATGATCTTTTTGATTCAATCAGGAACTTCGGGCACACAGGAATACAGGCACTCTGGATTCAAACATTTGGTGACTGGATGAGTTGGTGGACTGCCCAAGCATATCTTCTCCGTTTCACCAGCCCAGAAAACTTCCGGATACATGAGGTATGGATCTGTCTACGTATATGGATTTCGTCGGTTAACCTACCGCCAGGATCACTTTACCGAGTCTATCACAGTAGCAAGGAGCATTCTGCGTCTCACAATACTCGCCAATGGCGAAGGACGTGTGCATATTCCGGGGTATCATTAGCTGTGTACTTATACTGTCTCACTTTCATCGAATTTGTGCACATTACAATTTGCATAGGGGGAACTTGGCGCGGGAGAGCCGCAGATTTGTAGTCCATGCATGTCATGCATTGTCTTTCTTTCTTTCTTTTCTAAGCAATATTAATACGATGGAAAAAAATCTCAGCACGCGGATGCGATTTAATCCCGCAATGGCCGAAATGCGCAAAACGATCAAAAATGTCCAGTTGGAATTGACATATTTTTGCCTCCCATTGATGCAGATGCATGTCTATCATGTTTCCTATGTATTTTGGATAAACCCAAACCAGAAAGACTGGTGTCGGAAAACAACAAGAAGAAATGTCCAAGTTCGGCGGGACGTGCGAACTGCCGGAAGTAATCAGTCACGTGATGTTCCATCCAAATAGGGATTAGGAGCCGGTGACAGGAACCATACACGGCGGGCAATTGCCTGTCATGTTCCGTGGGAGACCGGTCAGTCATCGGCCGCGTCACCGCGCGGTCACTGGCGCTGTCATGTTCTTTTTGATGCTTATTTGATCGCCGGTAGGCGTTGTTTTCGCAAAGCTTTGCTGCATTTATGACAAGAAAAAAATGCAAAAAGATGCAAAAAATACACCTGTGCAACACAGCAGAAGATTCAGATATCACACATACTATTCTTTGATGCCAGGTACTATGGAACGGTCAGGACTCGCTCGCGGCGGCCTTGACTTGGCACGGCGGACAATCAGCTGTCATGTTCCGTTTGGGATGCATCAGTCAAGGACCCCTGATAATACCCTTGGATCCCAGATCCCGGTTCGGACAAAATTTCGGTGATTTGGACCTTAAACCTAGGTCCGTTTCGGACAAAAATGGGGGGTCCGACGACGACAGCCTAGGTCCCAGTTCGGACAAAATCGTAGCCTACTTGGTGTGGTTACTTGCTGTCCTTATCATGTAATATTTTCCGGTCTTTTTGCGCGTTCGAGCCCAGGCAAGCGCAATTTTTTGCCTTGAATCGCCTTCCTTTTTCAGATTTATTTGCATTCAGACGGCGTAGCCACATAAATATAAATACATTTTTTTTGTCATCTTCTTGCACTCGCCAGGCGCTCAGAGTCAGCATGGCCACCATCGTGGTCGACGATGAAAAATAATTTATTGCGGACGACTGGATTAGGAAGGGGAAGGACTATTCGGACGACCTACCTTGGGAAGTAATCCAGGCCAAGAATGCCGTATTCAAGCTTCCCGCGCCCGTCGTGGGGCGCATACCTGCCGGAAACGTACCCGTGACGGAATTTGCGGCCCTCGCCTTACCTCACCAGTCCTCGGAGCTCGCCTACGGGGAGAGTCAGCTGTAGTTTAGCAATGATGAGCCGACAACCGATATTGGTGTTTTCGTCCACGGGCCTTGAGCTGGCACCCGAGGACTCTGATCGATTCAAGACGCTTTCTCGTGGCCTTTCTCAATTCAATACCGCTATGACACTATTTAGAAAGCAGGGCAAAAGGTGGCGGCAGCAGAGGGTGATTCTGGTGAGGAGGCAGAATAAATTCTTGGTACGGAACCAGGTGTTCTTTATACACTTTAGATTGTAAAAAAAGCTTTTTTGGGGCGCCCGTAGGCCATATACGACGTGCGGAGCAAAAAAAACGGATTTTTGGAGGCTAGTACCGGTTCGGACAAAATTTGGCCCATCCGGACAAAATCTGTTCGGACAAAAATGGGCCGATCGGGTCTGGTCGGGATCCAGCCTCCAATGGGATTATCAGGGGTCCTATCAGTCACTGCGCCCGTCACCGCGCAGTCACTTGCGGTGTCATTTTCCTTTTGATCCTGGTTTGATCGCCGGGGTCTCTTGTTTTTCACGGTCGCTCAATTTACTCCAACAAAGAAAGGTAAAAAAATTATGGATGCACGGGCAACACAAAAAGATATGTGGAGATTATTTACACCATATTTCTGTAGCCAGGAGTTGTGTGTATAGGACATCATAGGGCGGGAGGAGGGAAAATGATCCGAGCCAGATTTTGATGCCGTGGGCACACCTGGGTTCAAATTTCGATTTTCTCTGGGTTAATTCTTACCGTGATCCACCGGAGTTTTCCGGGTTCGTTTTCTGTAATGGAAACGTCCAGGTGACTGAATCTCCATTTTACACATGCGGAGGAAGGGCTTGAAAATTCGTTACCGGTCCATGAAATCGGGCCATTTTGGTACAGCTAGCAGGTTCATGGCCAATTCCTCTCACGAAAATCTAAGGAAAATTGAGAGATGTACTGGGATTACAGAAGATGAACTAGGGACTCGTATTGCTCTGCCTGCTTAGTGTAACATCCTTCTAGGACGAAAGTCGTCAAAGGTGACAAAAGGGGGACAATCTTCCCACGGTGACTCCTCCGAGCCTCGACTGCAGGACGCGACAACTCCGCCCCGGTAAGGAAATTGGAAAGCTCTGAAATCAATAAATATACCATGTTTGACTCCCTGAATTTTCCTAGGGGTCAGGGATGAGAAAGCAGGGCAAAGCACGGGCACTGAAGAAAATTCAAGCGTCACAAGCAGACGGCCCCGGCGATCAAACCAGGATCAAAAGGAAAATGACACCGCAAGTGACTGCGCGGTGACGGGCGCAGTGACTGATGCACCCAGTATGCACCCCAGACGGAACATGACAGCTGATTGTCCGCCGTGTGGCTGACTTTTTTCCCATTTCCTTAGTCGTCGAAGTCGGACGCCAACGTGCCGGGCTCTTACTGCAGTGCCGAGTCTGCCGTAGGCGACCAACATATGACCAATGACGGCTCGGCCGCCGGTGATAACGTGGAGAACAACATTAATGCAGACGGTCAGCGGCCCCTGTCCTTCAAGCTTGTCAGATTCTTCATTCGGTATCAGATGACCACTTCAACGGCATGCCGTCTTTCGGTGACGACATGACGATCCCGCCCTCAGATGTTCATCTCGGACCGGCCGACGGCCCGGTGCCTGCGGCGTCATCTGACCCATCTTGTGACGTCCGCTACGATAACCCGAATGCCGGAGACTCGAGAGGTGATTTCCTTGATGGCCTGATGTGGGCGGTCAGGTTTCGGAGTTAAAGTAAAAGCGTGACTTGCAAACAACACCACATACGCTCAGACGCGTTCACGACATCCGCGCGCCAATGCCGCCGCCATGGCTTCTTCGGGCTGTTTTCTTTTTCTGGAGTGCTGCTTATACCCACGCATTCACTTTTTCCTCTCCCGAGGGCTTTACTCTGGTCCGAACTGTGGATATGAAGAATTGGCCAGTCGGACTGTAAACAGCCATGCTGTCCATGCTGGAGGAGCTGGAGGAGTTGTGGTGGTGAGGTGTGAACGGGACGACCCATTGGGACGTGTTTTGTTCGCCGTCCATCCAAAAACGCGTAAGAACGACGCGACTTGTCCTAGAGTCGACGCTGCGACAAGTGATGGTGAAAGTCACGGGGACTGTCAATATTCCCAATCGGGCAATCATTGCCCGATTCAGCACGGCGGTTACCGAACCTCGACCGACGGTATCCGATGCGCGAATGAAATCAGACCATAATCAAGTTTTTTTTCCCCCCGTCTCGAAAAAAAAAAAGTTTGATTCCTGGTCTGACTACGGGAGACTAGGAGAGGTGAGAGAGACTACTTATGTTTTTTGTTTTACCAGATCGTCAACGGTTACATCCTTCCGCCGATTCTCCGCTATCAACTTCCTCTTGTCCTCGAGATTGAAAACATTCACGTCGATGTCAGGTGCTTCCATATACAGACCTGACATCCGGACGTTCATGATGTTCTCGCGGCCAACGCGAAGGTCGCGTTGTCTATGATAATTTTGGCAGTTGTCCACGAAGAGAAATCCGGCTGTTTCCGGGTCCGCGCCATGGGCTGCCGTTGCAATTGCCTCCACTTCTGACAGGCTGCAGAGTGCGTGGCGGATTGTAGTAGGTGCGGGCATGTTTCCGATACGACTGTTGTAGTTCATGAGCTCCACAGGAGCAGAGGAGCCGAAATACAGGATCCCGCGCATAAGCGGCAGGAGATTTGCTTGATCGGTACGACAGAAATTGAGGGATGCAATGGCATGGATGATGACCTGGGTCATATAAAGTTAAGTTCCGGTGCTCTAGATGGTATGGAACAAAACATACGGTGTCTGCGGGGCGCGTTTTTCGTTCAAGGATCACACCATCCCGCTTTCTGGGTTTCCGCATCGCGATATTGTTGCAGAGGTACAAAGTCACCGCTTGATCTCGTTCGATGACCGACTTGACCCGAGGGATGGTAGCGTCGCCGAAGTCTTCGCGACACAGCTTTGTCTCGGGATGCTTCGACCCGATGGAGACGTGCAGCCCACTGCCGAGTTTCACCGCACTCTCCGCTTCATCTCGGACCTTCTTCCCAATGGTCTGTGTCGAAAAGGCTGTGAGAGCGGCACGGACGGGTCTGATCTCATTGTAGGGGATGGTGGTCGAATACATCAGGTCCCAATTCGGCGAAGTTTCAGGAATGCACCCGTCGGCGTGTGCCATCCACTCGGTAATGATATTGGCAACTGTTTTTTTGCCCCGGCCAGCAAGGAAAATGGAGACCATCTGGGAGTGAGCTGGGCTCCGGTGTATTGGGTTGCCCTTGGCATCCTTGATTCGAAAGATGTTGTAGAGGAAGCATCCGAGGGACCATCTCTGCTCTTGAATTGCGTCGAGGATTGATTCGATTTTCTGCGCATCTGTTCTCGCAGGTTTACGCTTCCCAGAGGTGTTATCTGTCTTAGAAGGAGGTGGGTTGTGTTTGGCTCGTTTATTTGGTGGCTCGGGGGTGCCCAAAGGAGCGTGAGGGCTGCTGGTAAACGCAAAAGGTGCCGTATTTTCATCGGCCCGAGAGGTGGCCAGACGCCGCTTTTTTGGGGGGGAGTAGTCAAACGACGTAGCAGGGGTTCGAATAGATCCAAATTGGATTTCTCCATAGAGGTTTACCTCGGTGAGGGTGTGCGCGATGCCTTTGGGCGTGCGACTGCGCTGGACTGTCGGAGTGCCCAGATTCAGGGCCGAAAAGGGCTGTTTGGATGCTCCAGGTGTAGTAGGGACTGCCCAGCGCGTAAACGGACTTGGCTGAGCCATGTAGAGGTCGAGAGCGCGCCAGATGCTACGACGCGCGCGACGCGAAGCAAAACTTGGCGTGGGAACTTCCCTTTTGGGAGTTACCATATCCGGAACACTGACCTACGGCTTCGGATGCGCGAGTAGAATCAGACCATATATCAGGTTATTTTTTCCACCTCAAATTCTTTTAAAAAAATAATCTTGATATTGGTCTGACTAGGGAGACTACCGATTTTCTGCTTTTGATGAGATCTAGAGGCACGTGTTGTCTAGAGGAATTCAGGTCAAAAGGGCGTTGACTGGGCGAGATCAATGATTTTGGTCGACCCAAATTGGCCACTCCCTGTCAAATATCGCAGGGGTGTCTAAAATACACCACCGTTCTATGATCCTGGGTCAGATCAGTATAATCGGGCCTTTGTAAAAACAACTACGTTTTTTACCGGAAATCGAGTTGAATTTGGCCTCCCAACGATGTCTTGTGAGGGATGTGGTGGTATCAATTCGGCTATTTTCGGCCTACGATTGACGTCGGGCGTGACTGATTGTGATGGTGTATTGGTGTCGGTGGACCGACGTCGAATCGAGGTCGACCATGGCTCGAATCCACGTCGTGTCCTCGACCTTCTTCCACAATAATATATCTGAAGTCACGTTGTTCCTTTCTAAGTTTCTCTTAAGTCCATCTTCGATCCGCTTTGGTATCCTGTACAGCAATGTTTAACAAGATGGGCTCCCAGACGGCGGCCTGGTCCATACACAAAAAGCAAGGCCACGACATGGCTGGCATGTATACTCTGGCGCTCTCTGGGATGCTGGGCTCACTGCACTCTTTTGCCTGCAGACTTTCGACAAGATCCCGCAAGTTTGCTATACAAGTGCCGCATTTGTCCAATCAAACCAGGCGACAAGGTCACGGGTACGGGTCAACCCGGCGGGTTTCCGGGTCGGGTCGGCCCGGGTACGGGTATGGGTCCCAATTTTAGTAGACCCGAAACCCTTCGGGTACACCGCGGGTCTGGGAACATCGAATTTGTTATGGAATTTAACTCATTTCAGGGCAGTTGGACATCACTACCAGCTATCAAAGGTACTCCCAACCTTTCGTTAAGCACCCGATGCATTTAAAAACCTTAATTAGTCAACATATTTCATGTTTAAGGTGTTAAACCTTCCCGGCAGGCTTCGGCAGGCGTGATCCGATCAATTCGGACAACCCGTGGACAACCCGTAGACCCGCGGGTTTGGGTCCGGGTTTTCCGGGTTCGGGTCCGGGTCGACTGTTTTATACCCGAACCCGTACCCGTGACCATCCCTAGCGACAACTGGATGGCCAAGAAACGGCTAACAGATCATGCTAACAGACCAGGCCATTTACGTGCCCGAGAAGCGAAGCAAAGATCCTTCGCAGAAAAAGAGCTAGCCCGTCAGATGACCGCGTCTCGTCTTGGCAGCTCCGGATCTACAGCTGCATCTGACCCCACAGAGGACAGGACAACCTCTCTGGGGCATCAAAGCCATTGCCCTGCTGTGTTTGATTTCGAGGCAGAGGAAGAACTGGACGAGGAGGATGCAGTGGAGGTTGACGACGGGGAAGAAGGCTGGGACTGTTTTTTAGATGATGCCGCGGACAATTACGAACCTGACTACGAGATGGATGACTGATGTTTGTATTATTATTATTATTATACTTTGTATTATCATAACACTGCGACGCCGTGGCGGAAAAAACCCCCGCTCAGGCCCCGGCCCAGGCCTCAAGCCAGGGCTTGAGGCCTTCCTAGCGGGCCTGGGCTTGGGCTTGACGAAACCAAGCCCTGTCAGGTTGGGCCCAGGCCGGGGGCTTCAGGCCAGGCCGGGCCCTGGCAACACTAATTTCTCGCACGAGAATCCACCTCCAACAGCCAATCTGAGTGATATTTCTGCAGATCCTATGGTCGGTATGTAATCAATTTTTTTCTTCTGTTATAAATGTAACATCGTCCTTGGACAGAATTTATACCTGAGTTCGAGGGTGGAAGTGAGCCCGGTCCACCAAATGAGCCAGAGGAATTTTCGAGTCTGGGATGGATTGACTCCACTGGCCACCGTGTTTTTTTTTCGGCAGGTGATCCGGATGAGGAGGCTGGGAGAATTTTAATTGGATAGAGGAACCTAGTGGGCTCAACGTACAGTAAGCTCCGATGTGCGCTGGCAGGTTACAGGCAGGGATGAGTGGCACTGCAGTGGCACTGCAGGCTTACCAATGCACGACTCGGACGAGAACCCGAAGGGCCTGCGACTGGCCCAGTGTCAGGCAAAACAGCACCAGTGTCGGTCATGGAGCGTTTGAGGGCCTCCAGATAATCAGGGTCTTGGTCAGCCTGGTGACAAGATAATCAGGGTCGGCATGGTAGAATATCACGAACTCACATCGTCGGCGTCCGAGTATGCCAACCGGGCCAATGTACGACGAGGGGAGGAGTGTTGGGAGGAGCTTTGATTTGCAGTGGTGAGTGATGCCTCGCCAACGACGATGCACTCGTCGTCCTCAAAGCAATCAACAGTGTAAGCAAGGTCGTAGGTCGGTGAGAGCGGATCAAGGACACATAGCAGGAAGCAGCGGTAGGGAACCATCTGTGTGGGGGCATGCCCAGTGAGTGGTCCGTACTTTGGGGCTGAGGAATCGTCAGAGCTCACTCATGACGAGGAAAGGAAAATACGTGCCGAGGAGATAATACGTCTTGCCCGATGTAATCGGGTTGGTCAGGCACGATTTGAACGCTTTGAAGCCTGAAGCCTGCGACGGTAAAAGAATGCCATGGAAGCTGCGCATCTGTGAGGATGCGTCCAGCGTTGGTGGAAGCGCGCGGTTTTGCGCCCAGCTGAACCAACGTCCATGGGAGGTACTGGAACGTTATCGCGTGCCAGAGCTCGGCACATAGATTTAATGTGCGGCACATCTATCCGAAGTGTCGAACATAGCTTCTCCGAAGGCAACGAGGGTATGTGCCACACATGCTGCCATGTGCCGTAAATCCCCGGCTCAGTGCGGCCAATGTCAGTCGAATATAACAAGTCAATCAATTTATTAGCTAACTAAAAGTAAAGATAAGTACGTCGTAAGGAGCTTTCACTGGTAGTGCACTTGAATACATTGAATGTGAATGACAAAAAAATGAATACCTTGGTCGTCTTGGGCCGCTTCGACCGCAGCCCGGGGGCAGCGCTGTTCCTCACCTCACTCACACACCCCAATGATTCGCACATTGTCGAGCTCCAGAATACTTCGACACCACATCAAAGAACCCGGATCGCAAAGAGTGAGCCGAGATCCTCCAGCAGATCCATGTCCGCCCAAATGTCTTTGCTCACTAATTGTTACTGAAGAAATCTGTTCCTAGATGCTGGGCCCGGACGACGCACAGTACAAGTTCGAATCTGTGCTTGACTGGTTCAAACGGAATTGTGCGGCGGCGAAAAAGAAGAACGAGGGAACGGCTCCCACGTTGTCAGCCCAGAGTGAAATCCAGGGCCCCTTGCATAATCGTCAGTCCTCCCTATATTTCATATTTTTTGTGTCAAGTTCTTTTGCTCATGGAAAGCGGATGAATATAGCGCTATACCCATCGCTCTCGAGCTTTGTGATCGAGCAACTAACCCTGTACAACGTGATGGCCGCAGGCCAAGAGAACGGAGACGAGCGCACGAGGTTGTACAAGGTGTGGTCCAGGAGCTATAAGCACTTTTTTTCTTTTTAGGAAACTGTGTTCCTATGGCCTTTTCCGCGCATTTGGCGCAGTTTCGGAAAACGAACCCCGAACATTTGGAACGATTATGTAATCAATCACATGATCGGTCCGGACATCCCGGCGCCTCACCCGAGCCTCGTTGCAGCCTCGTTCAAGTCGCATTTTTGGCCCTCTCCTCTCCCCTCCATCTGCACCATGCCCAAATCCAGTAAAAGCAAGAAAGCTAGGCAGGACAACCTTTCCAAGGCCACAGCAGCTCTCACTCTGAAGAGATCACAGACTAGTACCCCTATTCCAGATGACCTGGCTCAGATCTCTTCGGAATTGGACTCCCCAGCTCAAACCTCCTCAGAATTGGATGTAGCCTCTCTAGATGACACTCTTAGCTCATGGGATCTTTTGGTTGGAGATGAACTTCCTGATGTGGAATGCACAGAACTGCAGGAAAATAATGCAGATGAAGAGGATATGGAACTCAATTCTGCAGCTGCTTTGGATTCTTTTGGGGAATTTCTGGTCAATGCTCAGAAAGCTGCTGAGAAAGCAGAACTTTTGCTTGAGCAGGAAACTGGGAGAAAAAGAAAGAGAGGAATTTACACAGGACATTCTAAGCAAACTCTTTGGCGCCAGAAACAGGCTGAGCTCAAGTTGAGGAATCAGGGCTACTCAGACATACAAACTCTCTTTGAAGGTGCAGGAAAGAAACTTTCAGAACCCTCAACCAGCAATGAAATCACAGAGATTTCCTCAGACTCTGAGAGTGATTCAAGCACAGATGTAGTTGTCGAAGATTCTGCAAATATCGCAGTCAGTTGTAAAATTTTCCATTCTTTAATGACACTCATGTTTTTATAGTCACCTTCTCCTGCGATCATTGATTCTTCCCCTGCTGTATAAACCTTCATGGATCCTCTTAATTTGGCTCATGTTCATCTCAAGGAATTGCTTGAAGCAATTTCTAACAATTCTCCTCCAACTGACAACAGTCCTGAGAGTCTTGCTGAGAATGCACTGAATCATCTCAGTTTTCGCAACTTCCCTGCTTTACAGCGTGCAACGGATCGGCTCGAGCTTGAAACAAAGAAAAAGAGCACGATCTTGTTTTCAGAGGGCGAATTCATGGGATGATGGGGACATTGAAATTGTATCTCAATCCTCTGCTTTCATACACCTGGAGACAAGCTTCAATGATTGTGGCAGAATCTCAAGGGCATGGGAGCCATCTTGCCCGCAGGATTCGAGACTGGCTACACACATACCTTTCTACTGGCCAACTTCCCTTGCATAAAATTGGTTGTTATGCATCTTCGCTTCTTGATGATGAAGACTTTTCCTTAGCTATTAAATTGCATCTACAGGCTGTGGCTGAAAATGATGGTCACTTTCGAGCGAACACAATTGTTGATTATGTGGCTTGTACACAAATCCAAGCAACATTGGAAGAGAAAGGTGTTCCTCTCCAAGAGCACATAATTTCTGTCTGGACTGCACGTCGCTGGTTGAAAACTCTTGACTACAGATTTGGCAGAAGGAAAAATGGAATGTATGTGGATGGCCATGAGCGCGATGATGTTGTTAAATATTGCATGGCATTTGTGAAAAGATGGATTGAAGAATATGAACCAAGAATTGCCAAGTTCAATAATGATGGTGTTTGCATTGGTCTGCCTGGTGGTACTTGTCCAGATGGGAAACCATATCGTCTGATTGTGGCCACTCATGATGAATCTACATTTTTCGGAAATGATACTGGAACTCCAGAGCTTAAGATCCAGTCAAGAGCCACCCGAGAATGCTCGGACTGAGGGTCGAGGGTCGCTAAGAGAGGTAATCCAATCTTTTGGAACCTCTGTGAACTGAACTTCCGGTCAATATGTTTGTCTAGAATCAGGGCCATTCACACATACCCCAACACTGTTCGAAATATTCCCAGAGAAGATGACGGAGGTTTGCCAATGGTATTGTATCCAGCTCAATTGGAGGCAATATCACGGTACCATCTGGATTCACAACAATTGATATCGAACTGTCAATACGTGGGCCTAGCTTTCATGGTCGTTACGCGTCGAGATTCCACCTGTCAAAGCAGAACAAATCCATATCTGGCACGGCGCTCCGTACAGCAGGGTTTTGATCTGGGGTTGGGTCGTCTGGAGCGTCGTGGCATACGCAGAGGAAGTCATGGGGACAGTCACGCCACTCCGCATCACAAGAAGTCACACTACCCACGCAGGCTAGGCAGTGTGTCCCTTTAGTTCGCGTTTGCTACGTGGTATATTGCCCCGCAGACAGCCATTTTGTATCCAATAGTTGTACCACTGATTTTTCGCGACCCCTTAGAGGACGTGAGATCTTATTGCCGCTAATGAAAATGCGAGCTCATCCAGAAGGAGATTATGCATCGGATCAATCACCGTATGCCGCACAAGATCGAAATATTTGAGTCGCGCAAATTCAGTCCATCTTACTCCGTGTTCGGCAAAGAATTCGGCCTTTTCTTCAGGGGTCGGAAGATCTCTGTATTTTTCAGCCAATCGTCGGTGTTCCTCGCCAGTGCGCGGTGGAAATTCTGTAAGAAAGTGTTGTAATATCAGAATGTGGACAATACGAGCATTACCATTCCGCAATAATTTATCGGTGAAAAAGTCCGCTTGCATTTGGGGCAAGGGAAGGCATTGTGATTTTTGTCAGCAAACCCGCATAGCTTGCACATCGCCGGGTGGTCGGCGATGATAGCGACTAGTACAACTCGCACCCTTATACCTCCTGCTCCAGCCTGCGTACAGCAAAGTGCTTGCTGCTGGAATTGTCGTTATTTGGCAGGCCGGTCACCAGCATACTCGGAGACGACCCAACCCCAGATCAAAACCCTGCTGTACGGAGCGCCGTGCCAGATATGGATTTGTTCTGCTTTGACAGGTGGAATCTCGACGCGTAACGACCATGAAAGCTAGGCCCACGTATTGACAGTTCGATATCAATTGTTGTGAATCCAGATGGTACCGTGATATTGCCTCCAATTGAGCTGGATACAATACCATTGGCAAACCTCCGTCATCTTCTCTGGGAATATTTCGAACAGTGTTGGGGTATGTGTGAATGGCCCTGATTCTAGACAAACATATTGACCGGAAGTTCAGTTCACAGAGGTTCCAAAAGATTGGATTACCTCTCTTAGCGACCCTCGACCCTCAGTCCGAGCATTCTCGGGTGGCTCTTGACTGGATCTTAAGCTCTGGAGTTCCAGCTTCTAAATCATCGGCTTCTGGGGTCCTTACTATTCCTTGTGGCGACACCGTATGCTCAATGCACATGAAGATTTCTATTGCTGCTGGTCTCCCATCTGATCTTGTTCTCGGTCGTGACTGGCTGTTCTTCTGTCGTGAGACCCTTCCACATGTCTCGTTTAGTCTCTCCTCGGGAATTGTTAGCCCGGGACAACAGTCAAGTAGGTTGCTCACAGCTGTCAAATTCAGTTCGATATAGGTTTCAGACGCTGTTTTCCCACCCCAAACATTCGGTGACATGGTCGACATAGTCGACGTGCCCGCACAGTGTGAGTTGTCTATCGCCTATCATTGCCGGTGCTCAAGTACTCATATTTTTATCAGCCCTTGGACGTAGATGCGTCTGCGATGAACCTCTTGTTGGAATGGCAAACCGATGTGTGCCGGCATCTCCTCATGCGGCACATTTATGGACATAGTGTGTGCTCGTTTCCATGAGCGCGCCTTCATCTATGCACTTACTGCATTTGTATCCCTAATAATTACCTATGATTGCACTTACCGACTTATATGGTTTATAGCTACTTATGCCTCCTTCCAGTTATATTTACTTTGAGTTGTATTTAAGCAGTAGTACAAACGGAATATTAGTTCAATCCGCTCCTCCCAAGTCACTTATTCAACAGGTTATGGGCCCTGCCCAAATCTAATTCTCCACACACACCTACTACTCAACAAACCTCTCTTCACCACACGATGTCCACCACAAACTCGAAATTGAGCGACTACTTCCTACGCATTCCGAAATGCGAGGCCGATGGTAGCAACTGGTCGATCTACAAGAACCGATTTAGCTACGCCGCTGATGCTGCTGGACTAGCTGACCATTTGCTAGCCACTCACCTCGCTCCCGTCGCTCCCACAACTTCCTCGCCACCGACCACAGCAGAGACCGCTGCTGTGGAGGCCTTTGACAAAGAGTTGAAAACCTGGAAGTCCGGCCAGGCCATCGTCAAACAGGCCATTGCGAGCTCCATTCCTGACCCGCTGTTCTTGCATGTCAAGGACGCGAAGAGCGCTGCGGAACTCTGGACCAAGGTGTCGGAGGAGTTTGAGAAGAAGTCGAAGATGGTTACTGTGGATTTGAGACGCAGGCTTCAAGATGGGAGCTGCACAGAGACAGGAGATGTTAGAACTCACCTTGCAAAGTTGCAGACACTTCGCACAGACCTTATTGGCATGAGCGCCGACCCGGGCGATGACAACTTCACCGCCATTATCCTCGGCTCGCTCCCGCCCTCCTACGATCCTTATCTCTCGGCGATCACGGCAACTTCGACCTTGCTCGCCAAAACCCTCGCACCCGATGATCTCATCCGCGGCCTCAACGAGGAGGCCGATCGCCGAGCCCTCAAGCAGAAATTCAAGAAGGATGACCGCGACATTGCGTTCTCCACGGGGGAGCGCAAAGGTGGCCGCAAAGGCGGCCCGAAGCCCAACGTGGAGTGTTACAACTGTCACAAAAAGGGTCATGTCAAGGCAGAATGCTGGGCGAAGGGCGGAGGCAAGGAGGGGCAGGGACCGAGGGGGAAAGGGAAGGGGAAGGGGAAGAGCCGCGAGGATGCCAACGCCGCCAGGGATGATGACGGCGTGTGGATGGCGCAGGTCGAGAATAACCTGCGGCTATTCAAGGAAGAGTGTGGATCACTCACCAACGGCAACGGCGACCCTCCGCAAAGCAGTGCGGGGTATTGGTTGTCTGACTACGACGATGAAGACTTCTTCGAGGACGAAGAAGATGGCACCGTCAGCGACACGACCTCAGTTCCCACAATGGAGGACTTACTAGCAGTCGCGAATGGACTGGCAGACACAGACGACACTGGCAGCGAATACACACCCTCGGACCTGGACGGTATCGCATATTTCATGCAGGTAACCACATGAAACTTTGTGGTGAGGGATAGCCCGGAAGGCGTAATCTAGATCTATGAAAAGCAACAAGGTGATTTGATGGAAGGCCAGTGCTTCATAAATCTCCAAATTCCTTAATCGTTTTGTATCCCCGTTAAATACTGTATCTGGGAAGTCGAAATAAAGTGTCAGCACTCACGTCGGGCAAGCACGATATTTGTTGCACCGTCCCGTAGACAATCTGCCCAGCGCCATTCCAGTAAAATATGCATGTCCCATTCTGGAGTCGAAGAGAAAGTATGAGTCAAGTGTTGACACTACTAACGACCGTCCCTCACCTGGAAACCATTCATGGCCAAAACAGTAGAAGTGCTGAAGCTGCAATTGGTCCTTGGAGCGGTGCGGCTATCGTTTCAGAGGCGTAAGACTTTGAAGACCATCCTTCTTGAAGACTCTTCCTCGTTTATAAGGTTCTTCGAAACACATCCAGAGTCAGAGAGAAAATATCGAGAGGTCGATCAAATACGACACGCTGCTTCGATTTGGCTTTGCGTAAGTAGCGGAGGCTTTGCGTAACTTGAGTAGCGGAAAAAGTGAATCGGTGATAGGATAGATCTCGCTAGGCAGCAGATCTCGCATCATTGCTTCGATTCAGTAATGGAGACTTTTCCCACAAGACGAGACAACAAATCCGGGGAAAGAAGCCTAGTGGCCCTCCTCTTGGGCATATTCTGGAATGGCGGGATCGGTATCGACCAAGTGGGAAGCGGCTAACACATTGCGTCCATTAGAAGCCGTAGAAACGACTTGTGCGAAGTGCGGCTGGTGTGTATGCATCTGGGGAGCTGGAGCACGGCCCGCGGTCTGGCCGCCTTGTCGGCCACGGTTTTTCTGCCGCTCATCGTGACCAAATGAGGCGCTATGAGACTACGAAGGCGCACCGCCACTTGAGCTCACAGCCACCTACTTCCAATCTCACGTCAAAGTCCAATAATATGTCTCAGTCCAAAAAGAGGCGCAACAGCACACAGTTGTATTGGGATACGTAAAACTACACTACGGTGACGAAGACACCTCGATGGGCTTGGGGCTCGGGGGAAAGTCAAACCATCCCAATTAAAGGACACCCGGCTCTGGTCATCGAAATAAGGGTAGTCTACCTTGATGCTCTCCTCCTCGGCGACGTCGAGGCGTGGGGCCTTGCGTATCACCCGGTTGCAGTCCACGTAAGGGCACGTCCACTCCCTTTCGAGGCGCAGCCGCACGCAGACATAGCAATAGCTATGCCCGCACTTCTGGTGCCTGAAAAGAAAGCAGATCAGGAGACAAGATAACATAGGAAAATAAGGAGGACATACGATACGGGGTGCGACTTGATGCAGTGGCAAATCACACAACGGTGCCCGACGGTGGGAGCGCCAACCGGAGGGCGTGCACCATCGAGGTAAAGATCTGCCTCTTTCAGCGGCTCATCCCTCTGTTGACGCCTCCCTTTGCGGTAAATGATACGCGTACGGGCTGACGAAGGGGGCTGGGGAGGAGGAACTCCATGGCGCTTGCGTGTGTACTGGGTGATGGTTGAGGGCGGTCCGAGGTGAATGATCTTCTTTGGAGCGGTGGGCACTGGCGCAGCTGCAACAAATTCAGTCAAAGTTCAAAGGGCTCAGTTGCAACCCTACTATTTTCGATGCCGCGTCGGCCACGACGCGATTCTACCACCAAAAAGATTATGAAGTCAGAGTTGAACATAACAACATGGAAAAACACGTACTTTGCAGGACAAGACGCCCGTTGGCATCCATGCACCAGGGGTTGTCTTTCGACGACCCCGAAAGTCCAGACATCCTCCACAGTGAACGTTGAGAACAAAGGACGATACCACTGCTTCCACTCGGCCGATGGCTTATCACATTGAAACTGGGGATATGTTCTGGTCGCACATGTGGCATGAGTCATAAGGATCTCGCGCTGATTCCTTACTACCCGACGCCATGCAAGCACAGGTGGCAACGTTAACCCAAATGACCTGCAAATGTATGAGGTCCGTTCTCCTGCATGCCCCAGATGCACCTAAGTAATACAGACCCATCTCACTGAGGCTTGCACTCGGGTCCCGTCTTTTCCTGCAAAAAATGTATCGTTTGGAAAATCACACACTTTGGTTGGATCAATCAAATGATGTGCGATCTGCGCGCGTACATGCGCATCACACCTCGCCTGCTTGCCCGCAATTTGTCCCGCGACGGGTTGGTTGCCTGCAGTTCGTCGGTGAGAGCCTCGACAAATGGAATAACAGGATATATTTGGTTCAAGAGCTCGTTGAGTATTCTTGAATTTTAATGGCACAAAGGTCGCAGGATGGAATGCTATCAATCACTTCTTGGCAATTCCTGGCAATCACGGACACAATCTGCTGTATCAGCATGTGCTGATTCCGTTAAAGAAACTGTCATCATTCGACTCACCGAGCTTAGTATTTTGGAGCGGAAACGTTGGCTGAGCAGAGTTGGAGCCTGGTGTTGAACGAACATCGAATATTGGTGTACAAACATATTTTCAGACATAAGTGTGCACCCGCCCCCGCGCCAAACAAAAACGAAAAAAGAGAGGAAGCAACGATCAGAATTTTCAATCAATTATCTCTAACTGTGATCAACGGCCGTCACGGAGCAAACACATCAAATGCGTGTATTCAAGATAGTCGCCGAAGAATTCCCGCTGAGCGGTTTGCGAAGTCGGCCTGTCGCGTCTGGAGAGGGCATCATCAGTATGGTAGGGGACGTGACTTCATTACTTGAAAATTTTTGCACCTGCCGAGATTTGGCGGGTTGGTCACGTGACTATATACCCAAAGTCCGAAACGTGAAATTTGAATAGAAACATGTTATTTTCCTGTCGTTTGCGCCTACTTTTGGCCCAAAATTTGCAAAATTGCGACTTGACATGAAGTCGCGTCCCCTACCATATATTGAGTTGTCAATTTATCCTCGCTCATTGCCGGTACCTGATCCGAATTTGTCGGGAGATGATCGGACTTTAAAAGCTAGTTTTGCAGACGCGAAAGTGGGGGCTTCCACTTATGGCTACTTTTAACTTTGGCATCGATGTGAGCAATTGAAAAATATCTTGTGGTAATTTTTGCTAGAGCTCGCTGCAGGAGGCCAACTGTGCATTCATTTTTCTCTCTATTTCTGACGCTGAATAATTCAAGATCCGCTGATGTGATCTCGTGATCTGATTAAGTATGCATCCGCTGAGGCCCCGTGAAGCTTCCGCAAAGGGTTGTCCGATTGCGTACTAAAATTTGGCGGCCAGGTTTGATGGCCGGAATTATTCTGAAGAGGCAGAAAGTTGCGCAAAGGGTCCTACTAGGCCCTGTGATACTCGAAAACCCCACAGCATTGAAGCCCGGGGCCGTACAGGCATTTTTGTTTTTTTTTTTGGCCCCAGGTCGCCCTCAAAAACCCAATTTTTGACGGGATCAATCCCGATTTTCCCACGCATAGGGAGGGATATTGGAGGTAAAAACTATATGGGTGTGTAGCCCTATGCCGTCGGTATATGTTCCGAGTGATTTCAGCCCTAGTAGGCCACAAATGAGTGCGAAATCAGCAAGATACGTCAAAAAAATTGGGTTTTTGATGGGTCGGACAAGGCTTTGCGGAAGCTTCACGGGGCCTGATCCGCTGGCAGCGCGGTTTGCTAGGACGTGTCGGTACTACACCGGGCGCCACACTATGTTGGGTTACAAAGGACTTGTCTTTATATCCATTGTCTCTCTCTATCCTCGCCTCGTCGCGTTGTGCGGTTCCTGACCACCTGCCACTGGATCGTGTGGCTACTCGTGGTTTCTCAGCGATGCATCATCAGGAAAAAAGGGAGCTACAACATAGTGCTATGGAGGCTATGTATCATCTGTAGCCCCATTGCTAGGTACCCCTTTATGTAGCACCTGTAGCCAACCGGGAGGCTCTGTAGCCTCATGTAGCCATCTGTAGCCAACCGGACAGTCTCTGTAGCACTCTGTATTCAACCGGGAGGCTACCCAAGAAGGGTTTTGCAATGCAAAAAGGAAGCCATTAATCTTTGTTGGGCTTCATAGTTTGTTATCTTGACTTCTTCGCCTTCCGAGTCTTAATTTCTTATTCTTATTCTTACCTTACTTCACTTAAATGGGAGATTTAAATTGAGCCACATTGGGGAATCGAACCGCTTGACCTCGCGCAAACACATAAAATTTTCAGAAGTACAAGATACCACTACACTACAAGACCAATTGTGATGCTGCACTGCAGTGCCCACATGTAGGCTGTGTCCGTTCCACAACCTACTCACCTATTGTCAAGAAGCTCATTCAAAGTTCATTGGTGCACTATGGGAACCCTTTGAATTAATTTGCATCGCTATGCGCTGATGCATTCAACTTGAATATCTGATTTTGTTTGTATCGAGAATGATTGCGGCCATCCTGAGAGCAAGATTTTTCATCAAAATGGAAAACATGGTGAATTGAGGCCTAGTTCACTCCCAATTTGCATTCAACCTCTAGTTCTGCTTTCCGTGGCCAGCTTGCTACGGATTTACAAGGTGAACTACATCTCTCTATGTAGGCTCCATAGCATACAGATGCTATGTTGTATCAGCACTGGCTACATGAAGCAACATTGGCTGCCAACTGGCTACAGATGGCTACAATCGGCTACATATACCCTTGGCTGGCTACAGAAGCTACATATGACTACAGAAACCCCCCCTTGGCTACAGAGGATTCACTTTTCCTGATGATCTGGGCCCATCTGGGCAGTATTGTTCCTCGGGTTGCTCACTGTACTGTGCCCCTGGTACCTGTGGCTTCAAACCTCGGCTCGAGTGCAATTTGTGCAATCTGTGGCGACACCAGTCTAAGCTTAATCTGGCCGGTTTGAGTCTAGTACACCCTTGATGGCTCGGCTCGAGTCTGATCCTGCCGTTGTCGCCAAAGTGAGTGAGTGCATACTGGATAGGTTTCGCGCTCGTGTGAATATGCTTGCATTCCATATTGGTCAATGTTCAATGATGCAGGAACCAGGAACACCTAGAGCCGACAACGACACCGTGAGTACTCCATTTTTTTTGTCATAACTACTGTTAATATGAACGATTCATTACCCACAACCTACTTGCATTTCTTACTGCATACTCACTCGATATGGACCGCACTCCCTTGGACCTGGATGCTGAGCCTGCGGGCCTTTACGATTCCGTCTTGGAACAGCTCAGTAAAATGCCTAACGCGTTGTCCAACCTCGAGTACATCGGTACCCCCAGAAATCCACCCGACATCTTTCGAGGCCACGACTGGAGCAAAAATGTGGTGTTCACCGAGAGCACCGCGAAGGATGCGCCTTCGTTTAGAGCCGCGATCATTGGTCTGTCCTTACTACTACTACTGCAATTGTGCGTCTTTGGCTGATTACGATTCTAGGAGAGATAGCTGAACCTCGATACGGGACCTTGGTGCGAGCTCAAGGGAACCACTATGACGGTCGTGATGGAGAACCTGTTTTTATTTTCCCTTCAAAAATTTCATTCGTTTTGTCTTATCGCCCCTCAGTTTAAACCCGTCGATGACAAGTCAAAAGTCAAGGATGTGCTCGTGCTCAGAGCCCCGACGCACTGTGCTATGGATATGAAGAACTCCTACGACAATCAGACAGCCCTACTCCAAGACATCGAGAACACAGAGAACTCTTTTTATACTGCGGATGGAGTTGTGAGTTCATTTTACGCTCTACTGTATGTGCTCTTCCTGACCTTTATCAGGATCCCAACTTCAAATCGTGTCTTCGTTCGGCCCGCACCGACCTCGACTCCAAGGATTTAATCACTTTGACGACCCAGAAAAAGTATGCTGTGAGTATCTGTTAGCTTTCGCTTTCTTCTCATCACCGCAACTTCCCTCCATAGGTTCCGGCTGCGGCTGGGGCTCCCAAGGTCGTATCTACCCCGAAGCGCGTCCAGAGAACCAAGCGTAAACACGGCTCTGAAGATGACGACATATCTGAGGAGCACGTGGCAGCAACCCCCCCTGCCGACGACGATGCAGAGGGTCAAGTCAAAATTCCTGCCGGTGTGTTCGTTATTATCACCATGCATAGTTGGTTAACATATTCGCATTTGTTTCAGATGACGATGTACAGCTCGGCGTCTTTTATGATCCTCGTGTTCTGGAGGACTATGGAGGCTTGATGTTCCAGCACGTCAACGCAAAGCTCCTCCAGTTGGATATTCGGGATGCTGACAACAAGTTGATCCCTCCCTGGAAGCAGTACGCCGCCCTGCGTCCCGGAACCTTGGTCCTTGCCTTGGTCACCATTCACATATTCACCTTCAAAGATAATGGGTCCCGGGGGTCAGGTCACTGGATTGTATTTTAATTAACAATGTAGTATATACTAGGCTACTGCGAAATTAATCATCGTCTACGGTAATTGCATCGGGCCCACGGTTCCCCGGACCATCCTCTTCAAAGTCCGCCATGATGTTGTTCAAATCCGATGTTTGGAGTAAAATTGGATTCCAGGGGTAGGGAGGTTTTTCGGAGGCCTCTGCGCCCACCCGACGCGTGATACGCGGCTCCGCCGCCTCAAAAACAATTTATAATGGCACCGCCATATCTTCTATCGATTTGGTAAATGTAACTACTCCTTGAGGTTTCAACCCAGTATTCCGCAAACGTGGAATTAGGGCCGCAATAGACCCCCCTATCATCCTGTCGGAGTAGAACTTGAGAAAGTACATTTCATGTTTTTCTCGGGGTGATTTCGCGTTTTTGATTGCGGATCACCGGTCCGGTGGCTGTGCTGCACTACACGCCGCCTCGGCGCGACGGGACCAGTGGCCGAGTTTGCAGTGAAGAAAGGCCCCGTGAAGCTCCAGCCAAGGGTTGTCCGGAAAATAAGCTGTTTGAGAGCGAAATTTGGGGATTTCCTTGTCCGGATATAAGCTTTTCGAGGCCAAAATCCGCGAATCCTTGTCCGGAATTAAGCTTTTTGAGGCGACTTTTTGAGATTTTGGATGGCGGAAGGCTCCGGGAGGTGCCGAAAATTTGGTACAATTGTGTGGATGTAAGCATCGGCATCTCGGCACTCCAAGACCCTTGTCCGATATAAGCTTTTTCAGGCCAGAAACTGCGCAAAACGTAAGCTTTTTGAGGCCAAAATTGAGAGTTTTACCCGGACAACCCTTGGCTGGAGCTTCACGGGGCCTGTGAAGAAGTACCGCTCGCACCGTGGGGTTCAGCGGCGCGAATTGGATGTGGTGATTGCAGAGTGGAAGAAAAAGTCGAAGTTGGGAACTCTATAGTGTACGAACATCCCTGTTTCGACTCTAATTTTTTTTCGTTTTCTGGCCGAAGATTTCGCGTTTTTTTTTCCCACGCTCAGCCCACCTCCGTTTCCTCTGAAACGAAAATTTCACCACTAAAGTAGATCATTCTGATGCTGAATCTGCAATCTAGAAGCAATTCGGTGGGAACTCCGGCTTGTCATGAAGTTCCGTCCGCCACCATAATCTCTCGAAAACACTTTAAAGTCAGAATATTGACAATTGGTTCACTCGCTGGAGGATAGAGCACACTCCGAGCATGGTCAACCATTTCAAGGGCGGCTCTATATATCTTGGGCTCAGTTCTGTGGGCAGACTATATATCTTCCATGTGAAATCCGATGCGGCACTGCATTCCGACCTTCTGAGTCAGTGGCTGTACACCTTCTGAGATGAACAGGGTTAACCCTATGTATGGGACTGGGCATCGGTCACCAAAAGGGTGAGTTGTTTGTATGTGTTGAATGATGAAGCTCCCCTGCCAAAACTGAATGGGCAAACACCTTCACGTTTTCTGGCTTTCTGCCTCACGGCTTGGCCTAAGTTGAGAGACAAAGTCTCTCAAGTTTTATGAATCTTGAGATCCCCAGGGACAGTTTTTTCATTCTAATAATGCAAGACTTCTCTTATAACCGGCATCACTGTAGAGGGTAGGAACAAAATTCCTTCCCTGGCGATCTTGAGATATTATCAATACATTGATGACAGAGGCCGGCCAGAGGCACCAATGTAGGCATATCAGTCCAAAAACATGAAGTGGCGGAGCGTGATGTTAGTGTGTGATTTACGCGTGACTCTCTGTGACATAGCGCGTCAGATCACCGACGCTCCTCACTTCTGGGCGATTTCAACCTGCTATATACCTAGGAATACGTGGCACCTGGTGAGTAATTATTCTTTGGAAATATTCAGATATTTTGACACAAAAGAACGCGTCCAGAATCATTGTACTTGGTTCATCTCCTCAGGTGGATCCAATCTACTCTACTGCTACGCTACTCTGCCCAAATATTACCATGGGCTCGGGGAGAATGAAACCGCCATCAAGAAAGGCCAAGAAGTACACCGCCACGCAAAAAGCCAGCTCTTCGAGGAATCTACTTGGCACCAAGGAGAATATTCCGCCAAATGTGGGTGAGACTCCGACTGTATCGAAAACTCCGCGGGCACCCAAGGACTACAAGCACGAGTACCAGAAGAGTCAGAGAAAGCTTCGCCATGCCAAGGACTATCAAAAGAAGCTCCAGGATGCTTTGAAGCAATTGAAATCCAGGGACAGGGACAGCAAGAAGGCCGCTGATTTAGCAAAGCACCGGAACACCGATTTACAAGCTGCTATCGACAGATTGTTGTCGGAAAGCAATCGCCGAGCAGGAGAGTCGAAGGAGACCCTCAAAGCGCTCCGAAAAAAAAATAAGGCACTCCAGCAAAGAGTCAAACGAGCTGCGGGTGTTCTGTCGCGTTCCATCAGCCGTGCGAAAACGAGGCGGCAGTTTTGCCGAGTTACGGAGAAGGGTATCTACATCATCCAGGCGCGGATAGGGATGGTCACGGGTACGGGTCAACCCGGCGGGTTTCCGGGTCGGGTCGGCCCGGGTACGGGTACGGGTTCCAAATTTAGTAGACCCGAAACCCTTCGGGTACACCGCGGGTCTGCGAAAATCGAATTTATTATGGAATTCAACTAATTGAAAGGCAGTTAGACATGGCTAACAGCTATCAAAGGTACTCCCAAGGTTTTGTTAAGCACCAGATGCATCTAAAATCTCAATCAGTGAACATATTTCATGTTTTAAAGGTGTTAAACCTTCCCGGCAAGCTTCGGCAGCCATGATCCGATCAATTCGGACAACCCGTAGACCCGCGGGTTTGGGTCCGGGTTTTCCGGGTCCGGGTCCGGGTCGGCTGTTTCATACCCGAACCCGTACCCGTGACCATCCCTAGGCGCGGAAACTCGCCCGCATTATGGTGGACAGTGGTTGCTCTCGCGGAAAGGTCGGGTCCTTGATGGAGCGCGTGGGAGAAATATTCGGGGTCCATATCAATAGGTCCATGAGCCGTCGCACAGTCAGCAGGGCCATCGGAGAGGGCGGAGTTGCAGCGAAAATGCAGGTTACCTACGAGATGTCGCTGAACAAGGGTGCGTGCACAACAAAGTTCGATGTTTTTCTGCTGAATGACCCCAGGCTTCACGACGAGCGCTGATAGTACCTCCAATCGGGGACAGAATATCGAAAGTGCACATCTGGCAACTCAGGCACCAAACTACAGGCTGGGGAGGCTTGATATTAACCCAGAATCGATGCCCAAACTTCGCTTTATGGGTGTAGAAAAACGAGGATATAGGACAGCCGACACAGCGACACATCTTTCAAATCCGACACACGCCAAAAGCTGTCAGAATGGCCGACACAATTTTGAGGATATCCGACACACTCAGAAAGAGCGACACGAATCTGAGAATATCCAACACATGGATACGTCATTCACAAAATCCGACACATTGCAATGGGATCTGTCCCAACACCACCGGCAAACAGTATCCGTGACTCGTGACCCATCACTCACTTCCTCGGAGTTCCTCCCACCATGTCGGCTGTCGTGTTTTGTCTGCGATGAATGAGCTCGAGAGGTTGTTGGCGCGGCTTCCGGGCGACATTTTGGATACCTTTCGCAATGAGGCACGTCCTGGACACTTGCCTCGCTTGCCGCACTGACGGGCCACGTTTCATTGTCAGTCATTCACGTCGAATTTCAGGGCGCGTAACCAGGAACTGTTTATTGACCCCGTTGGATTGATTTGGACGACCTCAAATCATGGCTGCACGCGAAACAACTATCCTTCTATCTTGTGGAGGACCAGAGCGCCGGAAGTCTGATGTGGGTAGCGTGCAGCTTTCAGAAATTATTTATTATTGATCATGGCGCCTCAGGTCCTCCAGCGAGCCACCATTCCTCGACCAATCTGCTTCGAGTTGGGTCTCAGATACCAGTTCTTTTTTCCAGGATACCTCCGACCACAATTTTCCTATTGATTCCTTTCGGACGGGATCTTCTACACCATCATCAGGCTACAGTTACTCCGGATTTGAGGATATGTACTCATCCGAATTTTCATTTCCGGTTTCAAGTACTCCGAGCTCGGAATTCGACTGGCCTTCCCACAGCCACACTTCTCACTCCAGCCCCACCTCAGAATTTGCGATGTTGGAGGAGATGACATCTCCCGCTCTTTACCCTGCCCCACCCGCCGATTGGGATCCAAGTCTTGCGCCTATGCTGTCGGCCTTTGAGGCGGCGCCTCCTGATTTTCTCGGAAACCCTCCGCAGAATCCCCTTGACAGCTATTTCGCGTTGCTGGATTCGAGTCTCCCCCTGCCTGACCCTGGCTTGAGTGCGGGGAGCTCATCCTCCCTCCCAGCCGTGAAGCAATCGCATCCAGACGCACTGCCGCTGATGACTCCGGATGAAATGGATTCGGCGGGCGAGGAGTGGCCTTGGGAGCCCTCTGGGACCGTGTGGCTCGACGACGACGTCTCGTCTGATGTTTATGTCCCTGCGGAACCGTTCCGAGTGACGCAGAACTGCCGAGTTCAGCGTATTGAGCGTGTTTCCGGCGTTCCATTGCAAATGCCCGTCCCTCGTGTTCCGACCGCGTATATCATCAGTTTTAGCAGTGTCCGTGACACGTACAAGGACGAGGATGGTGAGACGATGAACTTGGAACTGATCCTCAAAGACAAGGTAAGCTTCACTGCAATATTGACTAGTTTCGTGACATCCAATGACGGTTTCAGGATTGCCACTCCTGGGACGGCACCCCGGGCGAGAGGAAGACAGGCCGAGCCCCCAGCGTGAATGTCAAGCTCTTTGCGGGTGTTGGAGTATTTGAAAAGGTTTTATGCCGGCGTGCACGCCAGACTTGCCAAGGTTTATATGCGTGTGATTGCATAGAGTCATCACTGTTAGACGTCGAACGCTATGAACTGGATCCTCACGCCGGACACCGATCAATAGCGCTCAAATTCAACAGCGACTGACCCAGGGCACGGTAATCCAAGACAAGGCGATCTGGTGAGCTGGGATTCATTATGTAAAACTCTCCAGCTCATAATTTAGCTTCGTAAATTCCGTGAAGAAAATGAAGTGTACTGGGAAGGACTCTTCTGGGAAGCCGTGTGACGGCTATCAGGTCCTAAAGAAGGCTACTCAGGTATCATTTGCGCCCTCCACTCATTCCCGACACAGATTTCACACGTCACAGGCTCTCCTCGGCGGCCGATTTCATTATTTTTCGTGCAGCAATCGCTCACAGGCCTGGCCAACTCGCACGGGGACCTACATTTCAGCCGACGTCGACGAGAATCTATGTGTTCGGTTTTTTCGAGGAGAATCTGTAGACGCCGCAAGTGCCGACAAGGGGGAGGGCACGAGCACAGTTTGCATATCTCAGGAATTAGTCTCAAAATTGAGCTGGGAGCTTCCTCGGGGATTACTAGTACTTCAGATTAGCTTCTGGCGAGGATGTACGAAACACGTTGAGCATGAACATTATGCGCACAGTACATCGAGCCGCATGCACGGCACATACACATTGATGTGCCTTTGGCATAAACACGGCACTTGCCATGTACAAATGTGCCGTGCTCTGATAGGCTGCTAACCCGGACTATTCCGGGGCTCGCACGTGTCGTAATTTTTACTATTCCATCTTTTCCTCCTACCACCACCGTCCCCCCAATTACCAGACCCCGATGCATCGAAAGGCGCATCAAAATGCTGACCGGCGGGGCGGCACCATCGAAGCAGATGCCCGCCGAAACGGCCATCATTGACAGCCGGCAGTTGATGGATTCGTTGTTGGTGCATTACCTATCTGTCGCGTAAAGATAGCTGCTGAACCAGGTTTACCTCTCACTTTGTGCATGGGGACGCTCCTCGACACCACCCCCAATCTGGTCATCAACTCAGCATGCTCAAAATCCGAACGCGAACGGGTTGTCTACAGCGCTCCTCCCAGCAAGCTGTCTGACCACCGGGGGCCGTACTTTGCGCACGACAAGGCCGAGTTTACCCAGCGGGATTACACGGACAAAGATGGGAAATTGATCGCCCCCGAGGAACTCTACGCTACGCTCACCGAAGGAACACTCGTTCTCGTCATGCTCTCGCTCGCAACCTATGTTATCACGGACCAGAAGTCGGATAAGGGCACCCCGTTGAAGGACAAAAAGGTATGTGCTGCCGTATAGTTTCTATTTCTGCGATTGACCTGTCTGTTAGATCTACCATGTGTTGGTGGACAGACTCAAGGTCCTCGATCGCGGTGATGCCGAGCCCTGGGCTCCACCTGTCCCTGTAATCCCGGAAGCTCGTACGTACTTCCCTATGACTCCTCAGCGCAGAGGCAGGGACGATGCCGCCGACACGGCGTTCAACACTTTCGGAACCAAATTGTCGCTGAGCCCCACTAAAAGACCTAGGCGCTCTGGCAACGGATATACGTCGTAGCTTTAAATCTCTCATATTCCAAACAGTTAGTTCGTTTACCAAACCTTCATAGCAGTCCTTTGTTAGTATACTACAGTGTTGCGGCTTAAGGGCTCAGGGTTAATTAAGGGTAACCCTTAAAAAGGCCTTAAGATAAGGCCTTAGCTTCAGCTCAGATCCTTGTTAACCCTTAATTAAGCCTTAGTATAGCTTTATGGCTGTCACGGGCCGTTCACGCATGTAGATCATCGGGGAAACCCGAAGGATGCCCAAAGGGGCGATAATATTAGTCAGCGTGTGCAAATTGCGCAAATTGCGCAGATTGCGCAGATTGCACAGATTGCGCGAGTCCACGCGTACACTATGCAGGTCAACCGCTCTACCGCCTCCATCATTCCCGCCATGCTGTAAACCTGGCTGTGCATAGGCGAAGCCGAATTGCCGAGCACTTCAAACTCCGCTTTGACGCAAGGGGGTACCGGTCCGTGAATGCCGGACCGGGTGCTGGTTGGTTGGTTGGCCCGGTGCCCCCAAAAAACATTTTCGGGTACTTAAAAAATTTGGACTTGGGGCTGGCCCAGGGATGCTTTTAGTCCTTCCTAATGGTCGAATAACACATTCCCTGTGCCACAAAACTCCTGTTACCTCCTTTCCTCACCCCTTGTCCGTCTTGATTTGGTATTGTGTTTGAAAATCTCCGCCGATCACAGTTCCCGGCGTGCTCTCGTGTGAGTTTCTCAGTCATCCCGATGTTACGGTACTCATATATACTTCGCCTTGGTTACAGAGTTGAAGGGCCCGAACAGAGTGACCATTCGGATGCTCCCGACTTGAGCGATGATGATTCCTTCATGAACTTGGACTCCCTGATCCCATCGCCGAAGGCCCCCAAGATTATGACTCTGAACTTGAATTGCCCACTGTTGAATGGCGGTCTCCCTCACCATTGGAGTATATTCCTGACTCCGATTTGCCTTCAACTCAGATTGGGCCATTGTTGCAGTCCGTCCCGGAAACTGAGGTGGGTATCACAGCTGTGTCACAGTTATAATTCCCTCATTTGAGTAGGATCTGGCCGACCACGACGAACAGGAAAATGGAAGCAGCGCCCCGGCCACTATGCCCGACGCGGTCTCCAGTGCTCCGACTTCCTCCGAGTCGGCGCCTCCGGGAATCACTGTCACTCCCAATCTGGGAGCAGAACCAACTGCGAGACGCTCCGGTCGCAAGCGCAAAGAGCGGGAGGAATTGAAGGACTTGTCAGCAGCGCTTTCGGCATGCATTTGCGGATCTTCGGCGGCTCCTCTGGATAGTTCGGAACACCCGAATGTGGTACGGTGCAGAAATGAAGGCTGCAAACTGAGTGTATGATGCTGTATGGCAGGAAAATATGACAATGTCTTGGATTTATTACATTTAACATCAAACCTCTGCTGAATGAGCCGTATTCGAGTGTATTTCTCGGGTGCAACTGTCTTCGGGACGAGTTTTCGCGAACCGCCCAAGCATGCACGTGAATAATTGCCTTTTTAGGCCATCACGTGGTATGACGTGGTTGGTTGGTCGAGCCCAAGGGGTCTAAAAAACAAAAACCGGCATATGTTCCGTCATTCACAAAACGGTACCCCCTTGCTTTGACGCCGTTTCTGGTTCCTTCTTGACGCTCATTCAATGTCGGACGGGGCCTGGAAGTGTAATCCCTCTTGTTTCCTATTGCACACCTTTTAGCTATGAATACAGCGACTTCGGATCCTCTTCAAAACCCTGATGCATCACATTCGCGGCTCTGGCCGCTCTACACTGCCTCCATCACTCCCGTTTGCAAATTTGACCATGCGCACAGGCGCTCATCCGCTTCATCTTCAGCTCGGAAATGTTAGCAAGGCTGTCCAGGGACTCTATTTAAGTCGTGCAGTCCACCCAGGTTCTTCTCAAGCAGCGCGAGTCCTTCTTAACACTGGCGCGGCATCTTTTTCACCGGGTTATCTCCGGTCCTCCTCATTCATCGCTCGGCGCCTCGCCAACGGTTTGACCGCGGTCACACAGATGCCTCCCAAGCGAAACCCAATTTGGGACTACTTTGTCAAGGGAGAGCCGCAAAATTCATCGCACTCCAAGGCCTACTGCCGCTTCTGCATGAAGCACCATCTCGGACCTAACCACCCATCCAATCAGGGGACGGTTGGTATGGCTAACCTTGAGTGGAATGAGGCCACGTTTGTCCAAGGTGCGTGTATTTATTTTTCTAATCTCCCCGCACTTCCTCTAATCAGATATCTTCAGCCCGGGCAGATGCAGGCTCAGTCCTCGGTGTTAAAGACTCAATGATAGCACATCTGATCGGTGCCAACCCTTGCCCTTACGCGACGCCCGAGGCACAGAAACACGCCAAGAAGATCAAGAACGGCAAAGCGCCAGCCACTGACTCGGCCGACGATGGGTCCGACAACGAGCAGCCCACGAAAAAGCGGAAGCTCTTTCGCAACATCGAGAATTCGATGAAGCAGACAGAGCTTCAGGTATTTCGTGGCTTGAACATACCTTTCAACAAGGACGAGGTTGCGCAGATCCAGCAACAGTTTCTACGTGCCACCGTTTCGGCTAACCTTCCGTTCCGTTGGACTGAGAACCCCGAAATCATCAAGCTCATGATTATGTTCCGCGCGACGGCGTGCGATGTCATTCCGAGTCGTGAGGTTATTTCTGGTCGGCTACTTGATGCGGCCAGCGCAGAGGTTGAGAAGACACTTCGAGGGGCTCTGAAGGGCCAAAATGTGGTTCTCTCGTGCGTAATCTCTATCTATGATTCGCCACGGCTAATCAATTTATCGTTACAGCACGGACGGCTGGAAGGATGATAGTCGCAACTCTATCACAGGTGTTAACGTCGCGACAAGCACCCATGTAAGGTTTATCGAACCGGGACCTATTTGTGGCTCACCGTATACTTGACAGTCGTATTTGGTGGACTTGATCAAGTCCAACGGACATCACAAGGACGGCGCAGCCATGTGCATTGCCTTCGAAGGAATGGTTGATAATACGGAGAGCAAATACGGCTGTATCGTGGTGCTATTCTGCTGTGATAATGATGGAGGTAGTCAGCGGGGACGGAAAGACTTTGGAGCCAAGAGGACATGGATATTTGTGGTTCCCTGCTGTGCACACCAGGTACGTCGCACCACTTTGCACTAATTTCGGGCCTTAATTCGGTTTTAAGGGACAACTGATCCTCGGGGACTACTTCACCGTCAACGAGGACGCCGCCGAGATTGCGGAGATGGCTACTGTCCTCGTCGGGTGGATTCTCTCCCACGATCGCGTCCGCAAAATCTTCGATGCTGCCCAGTATGCTAAAAATTTTGCGATTTTGGTCTATCTCCTCGCCAACCTTACCCGCTGGACAACTCACTATCTCGCATTTCGTCGCCTGCTTCTGCTCAAAGTCCCCCTTCGGTATGCCGCCTATCTTCAACGCGAGGAAATCGTCGCCGCTCAGGTCGGGGCCGAGAAAAACGCCAAAGCCAAAGCCAAAATGACAGCAATGGCGAACGAACAATGCGATGTCATCGAGAGTAATGATTTCTGGACTGGGCTCGAGACTCTCGTTGACGACATAGAACCGATCTGCTACGCGACGAACATCAACCAGGCTGACCGGACACGGGCAGACCAGGTCCTGCTGTCTTTCGCGGGAGTATTTCGCCATTTCCAGGCTCACAAAAACAAGGTTGTGTCTAAAGGCATGTGTGCTCGGATCGAGAAGCGTTGGGCGGCGTGCGACCAGCCGTTTTTTACCTTCTGCCTCATCCTTAATCCTTACGAGGTCCTCGAACGTTTCGGAGACAAAGCGGGGCTCAACGTCTTTGTTTTAAGCACTGAACTCATGACGGTGTGTTCATACATTCTTACTCCCCTGCACCCCTATGCTTTCCGACAAATCTTTGTCGGTTGACTGACTGTTTAGTGTTGATACAGAGTTGAATTGACAAGCAGGTGGACCACTGTCAAGGATCCTTTCGGGAACAAAGCGTGACTATTCATTTGCGTTGTTTTCGTGGCCACACGGTGGCACTGCTTTATGTAAAGAAAGGGGCTATAAAGCGATTGATCCTTGCCGGTGTTCCTTTTCTTCGAACCCCAACGACTCGAGCCATGCTGAACGATTCCCCGCTCCATCCTAGTCCTCATTCACAACTGTCTGGATCTGCAAGGCCCGGAGAAACCCCACCCTTGCCACCTCAGCGTAGTATCTCAAACCACCAAGGGGCACTCCTCACCATCTCTGCCGTCGTCTCTGTGCTTGCGTTGTGCATTGGCTTCCCATTATCAGGAACGCCTTCACTGCCACTGGATACAAGATTTTTTGCGTTGTGCTCCCGTCACATGAACATATATACACGATGGCGTCGTTGGGTACATATCGAATTGGTAGGTTTGGAATGTGCTTCGTTTCGACTAAGTGACATGTTGGATAAAAAGGGTAATGAAAAATAAGGTGTGGCGTACCAAGACTGCCTGTTTGTATGATGTGGGAATTGTTGACGACCAAACAGTGTTTCCGTGAGTTCTTGGCGTCTACTGGCCTTCAGCCGGCCCACTACCCGATGTAACATCCATATGTAGATACTGCTTAATTCAATTGTTGAATGAATATTCGGATCGGTTTCAAGTTGCAAGTCGGAGTTAAGGGGACTGTCAAATATCAGCTACAGTTATGTACGGTAGGCGGGATGGCCGAGGTTGATTTTGACATCTTGACATCTTGGTTTTTGATTTGCGGAATGGGCCGAGAATCTTCCACGACCCGGCAAACCGCACCGGCCTTCTGATGGCCGATGCAGTCCATGAGAACATCATGCAGTATCGACTTCTCTAGGTGGTCAAAGCGGGATATTTGGGCCCGCCGAGTCGGAACGTTGACGTAGGTGGACCTAGATGGACTTTGAGACCTCAGGACACCTACGTCATTAGGCTACTTCGCCTCGGCAAGTGGCGGCACATGCCATCAAATTTCCCATTCGGGACGACTGTTGTAAAACCGCTCCCTCAAGGGCGGGGAATATGTTGCTAAGGTCAAATAAAAAGGTGTATGGAGTAATTGGATGGTTATATAGCTCACCGAATTGATTTGGCTGCATAGTGACAGTAAAACATGTGCAACAGGCAAAATGCTGAACTCGGACTTGACAGAGGTTCGGCGCGACGTGTTAAAACACACCCTGCTATGTGTTGTGGTACCCAATCCACTTTTGCTGACTTATTCACTGCAGAAAAAAGGACTCGTTTCAAGTAGTGACGAGTTCCATTGAACAAGTGAATACATGTGTCTACTTGAATTAATCCTCATCGGACTCTACAGGAGGCTCGGAGTCGGACTCAAATCCGTCGTGACTGAGACGGAGATACTTGCAGCGATTGACACATTCATGCTTCTCGAGAAAGGTCTTGATGCCAGGTTCGCCGTGATCACCGACACCGCTGGAGCTGCGAGAATCAAAATGTAGTTTGAACTAATAATCATGAGCACACACCCGTCAAGTGTGTGGGTCATGACATCGAACAGGACCTGGATGCCTTCACCATTTTCGTCAATGGCTGCCGCAGCTAAGGAATAGAATTAGAACAGACTGAAGGAAACAGATATAACACACTCTGAAGATCAGCCAGCACCATCGACTCCTGGCTGAATAGGTATGCCCAATGGGTAAAAGCGCCCAAAGTGTTGCCGAGTTTGCTCTGGTGCCAAGCAGGGTAATTGTTCGTTCCACTCCAGTGCTTGACTGTGCTGGAGCGACGCGGTTCAAATAGCCAGACACCAATGGCAGGATCATTTGCAGCTTGGTACTGAGCTAAAGAAAATCCCGAGGCGGTCGAAGGCCCAGAGTCGTCGTGAACCACTTCAACTGCGAGTTTGAAATCAGTAACCTGAAGTTCTGTGGCCATTGCAACATGATGAGTTTTTATTCAGGAATGAAGAGCCAGAGCTTGCCTTGAACAACATCAACATTCTCCTTCTTTGTTTCTGCCATAAATCGTTTGAGAAAATAGGCAGCCTTGGCGAGTCGGGTCGCTTCCTTAACGATCTCATTGTGATTTTCCTGTATATCAACCTGACCTTCGCCCGCTCCGACATCGAAGAAACGCTTCGCAACCCAGGGGAACCCATCGTAGATTACCTCCAAAAATTAGTGAGAAATGAACGAAGTTAGGAGCAGCAGCATACCTTGTGAACCTGCTTTGTCTTGCCATGGTCGAACGGTGTCTCTTGAAGGGCGCACATCGAAGTTGCCAGCTTTTCATCTCCCAGGTCGGGCCAATCAATCTTGACAGTGCCGTCGAAGGCAACTGAAACTGACACAAAAACAAAAGGAACCTTTGAGAACCCCGGAAGGGCTGCAAACTCCGAGCGCATGGTAAGCGGCGTAAGAAGCTGACCTTTATGATTGGAAGTGAGCAGACCGCAGTTAATTCAAATGTTCAACATACTACGAGTGTGTTTGGACGAGCCGAGTTCAGGTCCACTTGACATCTGACTAACTCGATGTTTTCGGTTCTCCTTTTCAGTGTGAACAAAGTAGGGTGCCCTTGTTCCGGTTTCATCCTCGAACTTGAAACATCAGCTAAGAATTGAACTGACCAGCAGATTGGGCAACTTACCTCTTTGACTGTGATTAAGCCTTCAAGATAGATCACCGGAGAAGGTAGTCTGAGTGTCGGGGGCCGTGGAGGATCTTCCTCGGATGGTTTCCGTAGAGGCGGTCATGCACATCGAAAAAATGGCCCACTGTTGCGAGGGTGCTGTGGGGCTGAATTCTGATATTGCCGATGAGACGCAGCGAAACATGTTCCCTTTGGAAAATCAGGAAAGTAAGAGATGAGGACAATTGGAAACTTACGGGGCTAGACTTTCAGAGCAGTCTTTCTCCCAGTCCAGATTCCAGTGACGAAGGAGATGGGCCAGTACGTCTTTCAACCCGAACAGATTAGAACAGAGGGTGATTAATAGTGAGGCCAAACTTACCTTTCATTGCCATGTCTTCCGGGAATGAGCGAGTAGCATTTGCAAGGATCTTGGCCGCTTCTGTCCGAGTACCCTCAGGGGTCACCGGAACGAGATAAATAGTGATCTGGTGAGGAGCTCCCTTCGCAACAGCAACCTGGAGAGACGCTGAACAGGTGGCTGGAGTCTTGGACTTCTGAAGAGTTCTAGCCAGCATCGCATTTCGACGAGCATCAGCCTGGAGCTCCTGAACAGTGGCGGTTGTCGAATCTACGTCCAAGCGATTTTGATCTTGAGTGCCTAGGGGGTTGCGGGGTAGCACAGCTACCGCAGATTTATCTGAGAAAAACACCAGCAATGTATCAGCACCTTGAACACTGAAAAAATGCAAGACAAAGCTCACCCTTTTTAGTGCAAGCACCACACCGAGGCCCTTTCAGGAGCTTGAGCTGGACACTACAGCCAGTGCACTGAGGCCAGTCCTGCCAATGCAACATCAGCAAAAATAAAATGTACTGAGTGTAGAACTGAAGCTTACTTTCATTGTTTCCGCTCGTCCCGCATCTTTCACTGCAATGTAACATGTCGCGCAAAGCCCAGGAGAAGCTTTATGATCGAAGGAACCGCCACAAGACTCCCCGGGAGAATCGGGGTTGGTGAAAAGTGTTGGCGGAGGGCATACCGTTCTCGAAATTGAGGCATGGCACCCAGAGCGTGTGAACAGTGGACTTGAACAAGCAGAATATAGGTACAGCTCAGGCTCTGTGTATTTGTGTGATCTATGATTGAATGAGCTGAGAAACTGCCCATTATCATTCTATTGAGTGTCCTGGAGCAGTCCCACGGCTCGGATTTGCTCTTGTACTCCCTGTACAGCACCGCGAGACAACTCGATCACAACGATTCCGGGCACGTGACCGCGCTTGTGATCACATTGGGACATGTCGCGTCGCCGGACGGGGATGCACAGAGTTGATCTGAGGCGTGTAATCTCTCGAAAACACTTCAAAGTCAGAATATTGACAATTGGTTCACTCGCTGGAGGATAGAGCACACAGATATATAAGGCCTAGACTGTAGGAATATTTCACAGCTTCAAGTCCACTGTTCACGCGCTCCGGGTGCCATACCTCAATTACGAGGACGATGTGCCCTCCACCATCCAAATAAGTGTTTTTAGAGCCATACAACATCCCACACAACCTTCAAATCACGACACAAGAGATGATCTCCGCAAAACATGCAAAATAATATATTATAATTACTACCGGCGGTATGAAAAGATTCTGAGGACATCATGCCCTGCGGAATTGTTATGTGATTCTGCTCATATAGTTTTCAGAAACGTACGCTGAGAATTGAGGTCAGAACAGCTGTTCTGGCTGAAATGATCAAAAACAGCTCAAAAAGGAAAAAAATCGGCCGCGCCCTAAGTTCCGCAAAGAGCTGTAAACGATTCCTAAACTCCTAAAATCACTCATATAATAAAATACTAGCATGAAATATGAGTCATATTTCATGCTAGTATTTTATTTGGAGTGATTCAGCCCAGAAATGAGCCGAAACAACCATGTCCATTTCTTTTTGCCGCCACTCATCGTTTGAGCTTATTTCTGTGCCGAATTCCTTCAAAAAAAATTCTAGCATGAATTTTCAGCGATTTCATGCTCACATGCACCAAAAAAACCATAGAGGCGGACACTTAACAGCACAACCACCATGTCAACTCTCAAAACTGCAAAATACGCTCGCACCTCGCTGCTATCTACTTTCCTGCCTAATATCGAGTCTCGAAGTGTCCGGGTCAAAATTGCAGCTTGTCATGAAGTTCTGAATGCAATCATAGGACTTACATACATTGAAGCAATGGAGAGGAAAGGTAGCAGAAGAAAGACAATAAAGCAGGAGAAGGCCTGAAACTATTAAAAAGAGAGGTGGATTTGAAGATAGGAATTATATTTGAATTTACCATGCACAAATCAGGTGGTAACAGGGGTCAATGACTCAGACAGTATCAGGTCAGACTAAGAAAAGAGTAAGCATAAGACAGAAACAGTGTAAACTTTTTTTTTTTACACACCTGACAGAGTGGGAAGTGTCTGCAACATATAATGCTTCAAACAACTGTGCAGAATAATTGGATATATAGCAGGGGTAAGAGTCAGGCTAAAAAAAAACGAAATAACGAGACAGAAAATGAGCAGACAATTTTTTTTTACACGCCTGGGCAATGAGCACCAAAAATTGAGAATATTCCCAAGGGGGTCCAGAAAATAAATTTTGGAACATAGGCCGATTTGGACCCAAAATGGGGTCTGGCAATCTGGATCTGAAGTCCAAATGTTCGCCCGGCCAGCGGTTCACGAGATATGGGCACATTTAGATGATCTTACCGAAAAAATATTAATATTTTTTCTGAATTTTTTTTTCCGACGAATTGGCCCGATCCGCGCAACTTTCAAAAAAAGACTTCGAGGATCGCGCAGCAGGTGGATAACAGGGCCAAGTAGAACCACTTTTTTGCACCGCCTTCATCAGCAAGCTTCTCTCGACTTCCTCACGGCATGTCCGCTTTAGATCCGAGCAAGGCATGGGAACCGAATTCTTTCATCTATCTTATCTAACATGTACTAATAGAAACACTTCCAAGAATGGGGAGCGGCTACACTGGAGAAGTTCTCTAAGCTACGACATAAAGATCACCAACTCACCTCATCAAATATCACCCCATCTTCTCTTCCCCCACTGTCGTACACTCGCTCTCCCCGTCCCTTTGGCACCGCCGGTAGTGCTCGTGAGCTGCCATTAAGAACCAGCAACTCCTTCTACAAGCCCCACAAGATTTGAGTGCGCCAAGTCCCGCAATTCGGCCGTTGGGCCCTCCAAATCTCCTTCAAGCGACTTCCTCAAGCGCCCGTAGCCCCAAGACCCCAAGCTTTCCTTCCTCAAGCTCCTCAAACCCACCTTAAACCTCCTCAAACTTCCTGTCCTAGTTGCTTCGCCTCAAGCTCCCTCAAGTACATCGTCAACAGTGCATCGTCAACTGTTTTATCCGTAGCCACGGTTTCATTCAAGCTTAAATGGAGTTCATTGTTGTAGCACTTGGCGGCATATTCGGGCGGCAGGTACGTGCAGTCTCTGATCCCCCTGATTTCCGACTTTAATGTCCGCAGGTATAGACGCGACACGACGCCAGGCATCTGAGTGCTGGGGTGTGCTTCATTGTCCCATCTTGCTCGCTACCCCGGCGTCATTGACGACCTCCAGCGCAAGGTCGATAACACCAGCTGCTGCCGCCGACAAGGCCATCCCCGCTGCTGGGCCCGCGACGGAGGAGCCCGAGGTGGAGGCGGAGTAGGAGGTGTAAAAAGTACCGTGTAATTTCTAGAGCTAATATATATGTACATGATTTATTGTCCCGACAATCATCTGAGCGCGAACGTGCAAGTTACATGAAGTGTCGAGAGTATAGCCCATCCTGCCCTACAGCTTGCACACAGGCTGGTTGGGGGGCTGGTCTCCAGGAAAGCTGGGTCCACAATGGACCCATTTACTCCGTCGGCCGATATCCAGCTGATAGGAGGCCTGGTACCAGCCGGTCATCACACATGGTATGCATGACGATCCCAGCTGCCAGCAACGTGATTGACCGTTGGCGGTGTAGTTCCAATTTGGGGAGACCCCGATCAATAATATTAATAAATAAATGTCAACACGTACACCAGTCCTGCCGACTATTTGCCGAAATTGGTGCCGCCAATGCCATCAAATTCTCAAATGCGGGCTTACAAATGGGCGGTTCCCATCTGTTCCCACGGTCTCGGGGCGTCGTGTGTTGGCAGCTGACAGTCGACCCACGTGAAGGCAAAACCGGTCATCATTTTGAAAAGATCCGCTTGTTTTGCAAAGAGTCTGCAGACTGCTCAAACTCCACCTTTATTCATGTATAATGTGGTGAACTCTTCCTACTGAGGAGAATTCGACCAAACCATATTTCTCAATGTACCGCAGACAAGTGGATTTTCCGACGAAAAAAACTCGCCCAACTTAGGTTCATGTGGTCCGTGCGCGTCGGGTAGCCACGTCAGAGATGGGCCGGTGAATGGCGACCCTCTCTGAGTTCCCCCAGCATGTCCCTGACCCCCGCAATTTTGGATCTGGAGCCCGCCCCTCCCAGTCAACCTACAACCTCTTCCGCTGACTCAGGTCGCTCGCCCGAGCAGCAACTGGTGCCGCTCCACCCTCGCGGTGAGATGCCCAGTGTACGATCCGATCCTTTCTCTTATATTTCTCCATCTCACGTGCGCCTTTCAAGGACTGTCAAATGTGCCCTAGAAGCGGCTTTTGCCAGTGAGTTTTTCACTGGTGGTATCTACCTTCATGTAAAAGCCCTGTTAGACGAGATGTGATGGCCAAGCAATTTAGATCGCAAATGTTATCAATCTGCGGCGATTTTCGACTGAAGGCGATGGAGCTCCGGGGTGGTGGCCACATCAACCCACCCTTGAGCTCGGTAGCAGTAAGCTTACTTAAGGACGCAGAGCGCATTTGTAGGACGTACGTGGGTGATCTTCAGAATTTGATTCAATGTTTGCTCATGCTAGGCCAGACTTGCGGCTGTCTCATCCCAACATAATGACGGTATAATAACAGCACCTTCAATTCCACGCGACAACGACAAGTTCTTTAATACTCCGGAAATTCATTCCAGAGGGGCACACCAACAGTTCAATGCCAATATTGCGCCACCAGTTGGACCGCCAGTCGAAGTGCGGCGCCAGGCAACCACGACGAACGTCTCCTGGTCAAAGGAGGAACTCAGCGAGTTTTTCTTTTCCTCCCAAGGATCCACATCTTACAATCCCCCAGGAATATTTCTCCGGCTAGTGCCATCGGATTACAGGAGAGGATTCGAGCACAGAAATGTTAAAGAGATATCGCTAGCGTTAAAAAACAAGGCTGGCAATGTGTCTCAAAGGCTGTGCTCCGCCTAACTTAATGGATTTCCAGACGCGAGCGCAGGTGCATGCTTGCTATGACATTCTCGGGACGGATGCTAGGATATTTAGTACAGACTGCGCCCAGCTTGACCGTCACATTGACCGTTGCTGGACCGTTCTGCGCAGTTCCCATGGGCCTCAATTGGGTGTTCCGTTACTCAGGCCTGTGAGTTTTTACGAAGTGCTACGTTCATGTGTTGACTCACTACCGGATTTGAAGCTCGAAGAGATGGATGGGCAAGTCCCACATGGTAACAACTTTTCTGAGTTGTGTCATAACGATGCGGAGGGAGCCAATATGTCGGCTGGGTCTGCGGGCTTTCCATTAAGCATCCATGGGCGGCGGCCTAGCGTCCGTCCTTCTGGTCAGGGTTGCGAGGATGAAGACTCGCTGGACTTGCAATACCCACCTTCAGACAGTATTCGCTACTCTGTCAGGGCCCTACCTGCTCCGAACCCTTGTAGAAATGTGCCCGGCCTATGGTTCGTCAAGGTCGGGGCCAGCGCTTCCAAAATCCTCGAGGCCAAGTTCGTTGTCGATCCCGAGTTCGCTGCTGCCTGGGATCTTCTACCGACGTGCGCGCTTGACTGATCTAGCCTTCTGATGTTGACTGATTATCGTGTGTACGTATAGATCGTCATCTACGTCGGCTGCACACGAAAAATCTACTAAAGCCAAACTCTGCGTCGTTCTTTTGTGTCTTCCTACGGCCGCCGCCAGCGCCCTGTACAGCTCGCTGATAACCACCGATCCTACACCTGAGGGAATGGCTACAGCTGTCGCTGGACTGGAGACGGCATGGCCGCAGGACGGGACACTCCTCATTGATATAAATAAGGAAGGAATCCAGGGGAAGACCTGGTTACCGTACGATATAGTTGGTGCTTCTGCTCGCATTATGTATTTCGTTTTCATGGCCGTTTCTCGGTTGCGCAGGATCCCACCTTACCTCTTGATGTGACACACTGCATCCAGGCGGGCTCTAACGTCATTCGTTTCATCCAGCTTACCAGCATGGAGGAACGCACTTTTATCTTGTACGCATCGCGCCGCGAGCCCGATACCGACATGTTCGACGACACTACACCGACACCAAGCGACAACCCCATGTTCAATTTCGATGCCTCAGTGACTGTTACACGTTTCTTGTAGCACAATCCTCCATACCTATCGCAAGGAGTTGCTTCAAGTATTGCAATGTCACCGTAAGCTCTTTATGGCTGGGAGTATACATAAAGTTGCTCCTTTTCCCTGAAGGATACTGCAAAGTATAAAATTACATGAGGTCAGTGGAGCTGTTTGCAGATCAACACCGAAAATAGCACTATGTAACAAGTAATGCGGTCGTTTCCACAGCTAAGTTTACAAAGAACATTTCTGTAAACCTGTCCAGTTTACCACACCGATCATGCCGCTTACATACACAGTCGTACCTTGTCCTTTGCCGTCTTCCTGTCTGTAGCCCGCGTCTGCCCACCGCTCATCGCTGAATCCATACCGTGGTCTTGTTGACTTCAGTGTGATCTGGCTTTAGTGCGGGATCAACGAAACTCGACACGTACATACATTCCAAGCACGGTACATTCAGCCGCATGCACGGCACATTGGTTCAAGTCCGGCACATTTGCCGGGAATGTGCCGTGTCTGCGTATACATACGGCACATTCGACCTGATCACGTGGCAACCGCCTCAGCCGCGCTGGCTGTGCATTGGTCTCGCTCGAGAATTTTTTTCGACACCACAAAACTGTCACGCAGCAAGGGATCGGGCATAGAAAGGGAATAATTTGGGGCGGATACATGACTATTCAAAGATTTTACGGCAGTAATTTCCATCCATCCGAAACTTGCGCATTGAATGGCCGTCACTGGGACGATATCGAGTCAGAGAAAAGATCATGTGCACCAGGCAAACAACACATACCTTGCGCCGGTTCCTTTTGTGCGCCCGGCTTGAGACCTCTTCCTCGGCGATCCGCTTGCGTTCCGTAGGCGCCCTCGAACGCGCAGAGGTGAGAATATTTGCCTCGTCAACTTCGTGTCGAGAACGCCGGGATTTCGGGGCACTCGGGCCAGCGTTGTCCATACGATGATGGGAGCACTTGACAATTGTGAGGAGACGCGGGGCTGCTTATCGATGGAGGCGTCGATGTCCGCAAGAAGGTTGCTGATCATGTCGTGGACTGCGGCGAAGTTGACCGACATGATTTCGGGGCGGTGATCGAAGAAGTGTTGGAATCTGAACGGCTGGGTGAACTGCTCAGGGAGGACGACTGAGAGGTGTCTAGCCCGAGATTACTGGGGGAAAACCGTTGTATTCGAGGTTCTTCTTCGATAGCGAAATGGCTATCGAAGGGCTACTACTTATACAAGATGATCGGGCCGTAATCGTAATACTAGTGGAATCAGCGGGGACCTATCCGAAGGCCGTTTAACCGGCCGATGGATGCTGTGTTTCTACGAAGTAATTACGGGCGGACTAATTGGTCATGGGTCACGGTACAATAATATCCATATATGTAATGGTCCGAGATAATCGCGTGAGTGGATACTAATTTATTTTATTTTATTTTATTTATTTTTTTGGAGTGTTTGGGATAATGAAATTCAGTCTGCAGAAGCATTCCAAAAGTCATCCGCTGGGTCTACTAGGAAGTTCTAGTTAATGCCGGGGAAGTTGTCCAGGGAGGAAATGCCATTACGCACAAGTACCATAGTGTGGGACTCCAGCCGTAATAAATTTATCCTATCCCATTTCTTGGATCATTCAATGTCAATGGCTGTATACCCACTAAAACCCCCACTGTGTAAGTCCAATCGTCCGGCAGAGCAGCTTCGTTCATTAGTAGACTACTCCATGTTCTTAGGACAAGATCTTTATTCAGCGCAAGATTACCAAATTTCATTTTATTGGGGAGGATTCGATCTCGTCCTAGTGCGGAATTCACAGATTTCAGCCATCGGTTGTGAATCTCAACATCTGTAATGTTACGGTGTGGGTTCTTTAGAACCTTATCATTCCGGATGTTCCAGATTGTGTGCCAGGCTGTGGATACCAGAATGGCAAATAATCGTCCCATAGCAGGGATCAATTTCCCATTTGAGTGTTTAAATTTAACTAAGTTGCAACCCAAGATAAGTTCCCAGCTGCGGGGGGGCCAGTTTGAATATTTCATGCATGGCCCAGAGGTCCTCGGTCAGTTGCCAAATTAATTTTGCCCCTGAGGCATCACATTCCATCGCAATGTGTTCAGGGCTCTCCGGGACACCACATGTCGGGCAGACTGCAATAGCTTCAAGATTGTCAATGTGTGTCCAGAAGTCACCGACTCTGAAGATGTTGTGAATCGACTTCCAAAATAATTCACGGTGAAGTCGTCTCAGATTTGTGGAACGTATAGATTTCCAAATCATTTCGTCGGTAGGAGTGTAATCAGAGACTTCATGCACAGAGCACCGGATACGATCTAAGTTGATAAATGTTGCCTTCCTGAACGCATCACGCGGGCCGATCCCCGATGGCACAGCCTCCGGGTATAACAAATGCCTGTCCCGACCGCCAACATTTCCACACGTAGTCAGTGCTTCGAACAACCTATGCTATGCGCTAGTCTATTACTTGTGTATCCCCTCAGATAGAATACCATGTTTTTTTCCTTGTTATCTCAGCTAAAGGATAAAATACTCAAGCTAATTCCTCAAAAACTAATGTACTCATATATCCCTGGCTGAATTCAATGCCACCTTGCGACGGACTTCACCGAGAACAATGAACCGGAGGATCCGGATCCTCACGTGCACCGATTCCCTTATTCGGTTTGATTGCCATGGGGCTGGGCAGAAAGTCCGGATGATCCGCACCGACAATGCCGGCGAACTCACGTCCGACGAGTTTGAGGCATGGCTCGCCGGCGACGGTATCATCCACCAGACCACGGCGCCGCACAGCTCGCAACAGAACGGCGTTGCAGAGCGCATTACTACAAGACAGTCTCAAGCTCCATCGCACGGTGTTGGGCTTTGAGCATGGCCCTGGAGTTGACCGTCGTCTGGTGGGTCGCAGCAGAGGCAGCATGGGATGGGAAATTTTTCCTAGAAGAATGTTAGCAGCGGGCAATATGAAGGGTCCACCTCTCATTTTAATTATCTCTCTTCCTGTGGCCATTTCTGGGTCATGCACTCAGCCTGCTTATGCTCACACAGGGTTTCCCAGGTCATGCATGACCATCAGCATGCACTGCCTATTGCTGCTGCTGTTGTCCATGTCAAAGGAATTGGGAATAAACTTCAAAAACCAAAATACTGAGATTAAGCCTGTGCGTGTTTTGTGCCAAATGCACAGGTACCTAAACATATATTTTTTAGTTATAATATTCAAAACCTGAAATTCTGAGATTAACCATGCACCTGTTTCGTGCTGAAGGCATGGGTACCTACACTGGATTTTCCATGTTATACGTGGCTACTGCTATTGAAATACTGACATTACAGTAAGCATGTGTGTGTTCGTGCCAAAGGCACGGGTACCTACACTGGGTTTTCCATGTCACACATGGCTACTGCTGTTGTTGTCATCCATACCAGGGATGGGGAATAAACTTCAAAAACTGAAATACTAAGATTAAGCCTGTGTGTGTTTCATGCTGAAGGCATGGGTATGAATAATATTCAAAACCTGAAATACTGAGATTAAGCATGTGCATGTTTCGTGTCAAAGGCATGGGCACCTCCACTTATATCTTTTAGTGATAATATTCAAAAACCAAAATACTGAGATTAAGCCTGTGCGTGTTACGTGCCGAAGGCACGGGTTCCTACACTTGTTCAGATCAAATTCAGATTCCCATCGCACGTGAGATCACGTGAAACTGAACACGTCACCACCTGCCACCACCCAAATACCATCGCGGTCAGACAGTCTCGCTCGTATGTTCCAGCGAGTTCAGGTCTCAAAGGGGAAGGCGATTCGCAAAGAATGGAGCAAGCTACCGCCCAACTTGATACGGCAAGTGATCCTTATGTAGGTGTCCCAAAGGCGTCCCTCACCTAATTTCGAATCGATACCAGACGGGTCGCCACTTTCATTCTCGTTACGCACCTTTCAAGCGAACGACCGACCATCCATACTACTGCACAGGGAATCTGGTTCTTTCACACGTTCATGTCCGTATGCGTGGCATGGGGTACGGCAGGTATGCACATCCACGCTGCGAATGGCTTCCTTGTCTGTAATGCCTCAACGTAACACTGGGCGCCCACCGATTCCACTTTGGGCAGGCCTCTCGCCCATACGTTCCCGCCTATGCGCATGCATCTCGCTCTCGAAACGCACGGACGCTGCATCGAATCGTGTCCCCGCGCGTCGCGTACGTCCCTCTTTCCGCTCACAATTCGCTCCAGTCGTCTCGGTCTAATATGCCCTACACAGCTACCCACCTACTCAACCCCGCGCGTTCTAAGATCCCAGTATCTTCTGTAACCCTAGTCGATAATCTACGGATTACAATCGCTGAGACTAACGATTAACGGGAACGACCTCCCTCGCCCACTCGCCCTGCGACGATTTCCGAGCTCGCGGCTGCTGCCGCCGAAGCCGCCCCGCCCGCCAACCGCGACCTGAAGCAGTACTTGCGCCTCGCGGAGGCGCACCGCAAGGCAGGCGGGCAATACATGGCGTGCGCCACCAACAGCACCAACGGTACCCCAAGTCCGGAAGCGGTGGGCCTCGACAAGGAACGTGCCTTCATCGAGTTTGCGCGCGCGGCGACACTGATCATGGAAATGATCCCCGCGCATCTGGACTACGGTGGGGGGCTGAATGTGGAGCAGCGGGCAAATCTGGCTGCGGTGCGTGTGCTCGCTACTTCTTCACATATTTATTGTATGCCCTCGCGAGTATTTCGCTGATTTATTCTTATTGTCATTTGCAGAACGGGCAAGGTCTCCTACTGAACCTCGAGAAACTCAAGGCGGCGCTGGTAGAGCCGTACGAGCGCTACACCAGGAGCGGGGCAGTCAACGCGGAAGCGTACCGGCGTTTAAGGCTGCAGCGCCAAGCTCAGGCGGGAGTCTCCCTGTTCTCTTCATCTGTCGTCCTTACTCTTCATCCCTTCGATAATCCCACCGCAACGCGCTTCCCTCCGTCGCACATCCTTTCCCTTCTCCAATTGTCCTCCCTTTGTCCCCACCCTCACCTGCCGGTCCCCTTCCTCTTTTCCTTTGCCCTCGAGTACTTTCGTTTCCGACATTCACCAGCTTGTCCGAAATGCGCAACAGCAGCAGCAGCCCCCCGCGCGCAACGCTCCCAAGCGCTCCACACCGCCGCGCAGAAAGCCACGGCCGACGAGCTCGAACGATGGCGCGCACAACGGGAGGAGGCGGCCGCGAAGGACGCCGCCGTGGGGTATACGAGACCCGCGCCTGGAGCGGAGTATGGGGGAGGGAGCAGCGAGTATAGGAGCAGCGCGTCGTCAGCGGCTCGGGCATATGCGGCTGGCTCGAGGTCTGCGTACGAAGGATCGCAATCATCCTCATACGGAGGTGGACCGTCATATGGAGCAGGAGGGGCAGGGTCAGCGTACGGCGCTGGAGGATCGCAACCGCAGCCCACCTACCTCTCCTCCGCCTCCCAGGCCGCTGTGCCACCCGTCGTGCGTGCCGCAGGGGTCCCCGCGCCCGTGATCCTCGCTGCGTCGACGTCCGCCGCCGCCGCAGCGGACGGCACCCGTCCCCGCGTCTTTCTGGCGTTCCAATTCTGGGGCAGGAGGGCACACGTATCCAAGCAGCGGGGGGGTATCGTTCCCGCAGCCGGCGCACGAGATGTCCACCAATATCAACACGAATCCCGCTCCAGCTGCCAGCTAGGCGCCAAGTTACAGCTCGCACAGCAACACCTCGAGCCCCGCGAGCTATGCGGGGCCGTCGGCGAATTCAAATTATGGCGGATCTAGCGCGTCTCAGTCGAATTACAGCGCGAGCTCGACGAGTTACCCCAGTACCCCCTCCGCCCACGCATACACCCCGCTGCCTCCTCCCCGTCAAATGCTTACAGCCCGACTTCGACACCAGACACCATACGTGAGTACGCCCTATTCGACGTCAAGCAGCGCCTTGCTCTACAACACCTCCGCGCCGGGCCCCATGCCCCTGCGCCCGTCGTACGCGTAGGGGTCGCTATACGAGTGGGATTCACAGAGCGAGGAGAGTACGGATGAAGAGCGGTGCGTCGTTTCTCGCATCCCACATCATCTCCCTCCCTGTGTCGTTTTCATTCCTTCTATTTCTTCCATCCGCTCCTTTTGCCTCACATTCAGTGTCCCCATCGCACTTCCATCTCCCTTCCTTCGTCCTTTGGAGTTTCTGCGTTTCGAGCTTCTATGATACTGACAATTTCTCATTTTTTATATTCATTTTCTTTGCTCGACTTTCGCTGGTGTGCCGACTCCAATCAAATTCATTCAACTCGCCTTCCTCAACGTCTCCTGCCCCGCCTCCGCCCTTGCTCTCTCTCTCTCTTTCGATTCGGCTCGACCTCCGCCATCGACGACTTCCTTTTTCGGAAACCTCATGACGTCACCCTCTTCCGTCTCCCGCCTACAAGTCGAATTTCCTCGTTCGGCATTAGGTCGTGCGCCCACGGAACCTCGGCTTGCTTACGACATGTGCTGGTCCTGCTGATGATCAACTCGACGGCTGAATTGCGGCGACTTGGGTGGATTGCTGGTGACACCGACCACGGCGACGCTGGCACTGTTCGTGCCACCAGACGATTGGAACGACTACGACTCTACACCTTCGCTTCCCCGCACCCACGCTCGCGCTCCCCCCGGCATATCGCCCATGAATGTCTTATCGTCATCGATCTTACTGCTTACCTCGTCCCCTTCACATCGACATCATGCTACTTGAGACACTACCACCTACTCACCTCGTACCTTCCCTTCCCTGACCTCCCTCCTCGTGCCCCTCCACCACCGCGCTCCTTATCTACCTGCTCCCCCTCGCCCCGACCTCCACTTTCCACGGACTGTATAATTCTCATGCTCATCATCGTCGTCTTTTGTAAATGTCTGGGTAGACGGATGAGGAGGAGAGATGGGAGCAACATGAGAGATGTGGGTGGAAGGACGAGCAGGACGCGGCGGGTGGGCGAGACACAGCGGCGGGAGAAGATGTGCTTGGGTTTGAATCGCCTTCGAAATACGTGCGTCTCGTGCGGGAGAGGAACTTAAAACTCGTATATCTGGGACACTGCTTGGTTACAGCGACGCGGACTGGGCGGGTGACAAAGATAAGTTGTGCTCCACTTCTGGCACAAATATCCTGCTTACTAGTACTGGCGCCGCCGTGTCTTGGATCAGCCGCCTACAGAGTGTGGCGGCTCAGTCAACAATGGAGGCTGGATACATTGCTGGCAGCCACTCGCTTGGTGAGCTAATTGGAGAGCCGTTGGATCACACATTGCTGATTCACTGCGACAATTGATCTGCGATCTCGGTCGCCAAAAATCCTGCAATGCATGACAAAGAGAAACACATCGCATTAAAATACTATTACATCCGCAATCGCATTGACAAGAAAGACCTCACCATCTGTTACCGCCCATCTGGTGCAAACCCCGCCAATCCCAAAAAAATCCTTCTGCACGACGCAACTCTCCGATGTCATTTTGTGATTGGTTTGGAATAGCGTCTACGTAGTTTTTGACTCATACCGAATCAACTTGGAGATTGTCCCAAAGGTTCCCCATGATGCGCTAGAATGGAGAGTAACTCCTTGTCGGTATTCAGGATGTGGGAGAACAATCCCCACATCAACTCGTCATCCCAGGCTTCAGCGAGAGTGGCCACAGAGAGTTTGAACTAAAACTTTAACGTTGGTCCAGGGGAGAGAAGACACAGGAGTTGAGACCTCACATGCTGTTGGAAAGCCGTCAACGCCTGCACTACGACGACTGCTTGCTCAGTCGTCATAGTGTTTTGTTGTGAATGTCGGCCGGGTTCGATACGAAGAAAAACCAGCAAATCACGGATATTCTGCGCCGCTTCCATGTACACCACGATATGCTGCTGCAGTGCGTGCAAGCTCAGAAGCAATCGAACCTTCTGCTCACATCTATCTTGTGACGTATCTTTCATCAGGTCTAAAATGCTCTGGGGGTCAATGTTCGTCGAACGGACTTGAAGAAGACTTACCCGCGAGGAATATCCCTCCGGCGAGAATGCTAGATACGCCGGACGTGATTGCCACGGAGGCGGGATAAACGTATCCGCAAATGCCAGAGACAATACTGCCGATCGAACAAACTCCCCGGATGACGTTACTCAAATTCATTTCAATTTTCAATAGACGCTGCACTGGATCAGCGGACTCGAGTAACTGCAGTAGATCAATCTGTTAATCGGTAAAAGGCTCGACGAGGACGCACGGTCGTCAAGTTGTTGAGCTGATTTCCTAGCAATGTGATTGTGTTGCTCAAATCGTTAAAAACAATTGACACGTCTTCGATAACCGCTGAGTCACTTCCAGTTGGTTCGCCATGGAGATGAGCTTGTGAGTAAAACCGAGCGATGCGTTCGATTTTCCCATAATGGACGCTATCGGTGATTGCGGCGACGCTTATTATGATCTTGCATGTCTGACCGATATCGTCGTGAATCCTGCAGAGAGTCTGAAGAGGAGGTAATATCGGGGAATCCACCGGCGCTTACCGGTGCCCATAGACATCTTTCGCCAAAGCCATGAGGTTTTTCTGGACAGCGCACATCTGTTTGCTGATAGGGTTCTGAGGAGCATCAACATTTGCATCCACAAATGAGTATAATGCGCGTTCCACTCTAAGTTGGATAGGCGATGAACATGGCCGCGGGGGAAGGAATACAGGGCGGTATGACTACAAGGGTCAGATAATTTACACAGATACAACGATAATCAACACTTGCACGTTGTTCCGTCCGAGCCACAGCTTGACGATCGGAGTGCTATGAAAATGAAACTATCAGGGAATATGCAGGCCGGATGCAGAAGGCGCACATCGTTGCTGCAATCTGCTGCGTTTGCAATGGACGAAATGGAATGCAGAGGCAAATCGTACGGGCTCATGAGGTAGAAAATTGGAGACACTGGTATCGGCTGCGTGTCTTATGAAGAGCATTGGTATCCTTCTGCGTGGAAAGAGGAACGCAGCTGGCGGCTTAATGTCGGAGGAGAAGCCCTCTGCGATAGGTGTGGATATGACTTTGAGTTGAGCCATGACTTCAGGGACAACGACTGCACGAAATCAGCAACTGATCAGTGGAGACGCATGTCCAGGTTGAGGAATACGGCCCAATCGATGACACTTTTTCGGATGTTTTAAGAAAGTTGGTACCAACATCCCGATACTGCATCTGTCACGCGGGATAGTCGCCGAGAGTAGGGCTGTCGGCGATTGTGGATACACTTTCTGTACTCAGTTAGCCTTCGAGGTACTCCGAAGTTACAATGCGCCAACCGTTCACTGGAGCTCTGCGGCAAAGCACAAGGTATACTACTGAAACCCGTGGCTCTCATGCAGCATGTGCCCCCAAACGCACTGAAGGTACTCTATGATGGCGGTGGTCTTGCACTAATCCAGAGAGCGATTAGTGACCTCAGCTAGCATGGCTCTGAGGGTGATATACCGGGTCTATGTGCGGGTGGGCATGGTAATTGGTGCACTAAATATAGATTAGATGAGACAATGCAAGCAAATAATAACGCACCAATAAAGCTGGAGGTTGCGTGCCTTCAGTTCCAAATTCCGGTAGCCATCTTCCAATGGTACCATGAAATCATAACAGAAGGTTCTCATGAGTTCTTGGTTGCCAATGAAACGACCGGGCGCATCGAGTGCCTGTTTTAGGAAGTGGCGGAGCGTACGTGCCGCGGGAAGCACACTGTCCATCGCCGTTAAAACGTCTGTGAAACTGACTAGTTCCCGCCACAATGCGACGCTCGGCGGGATCCAACGGAAGCACTGACATAACGTTGGAATGGGATTATAGGGACTATATACTGCACGGGGCAGCGCGCTGCCCCCACAGATGGAATATACAGCCCGGGTCGAATTTTGGGCAGTGGTGAGATAGGAGTCGACCTTGGACAGTGTTTCGGTTGCAATTGAGGTGGATACCGGGGGGAAACGACTCGCTACGTCGAGGTCATAAAGGCTCTGCATCAGACGTCGCACACATGTAGCCAAGCACTCGAGCTCGACAGCAGTTTTGTGCAGTAATGTCGTCACAGGAGCACCAGGTTGAATCCCAGACCTCCGGAGCGCTTTGCAGATTATTTCCAGGGCGACTGCCATGAAGAGCATGTTATCCTTCAGAATAATCCCAGCCTGCGCCAGGTCGCGTGCATCCTGTGTAAAAGAGTCGAGATGGGACATCACAGCAAGACAAGTTCACTAACAACGTCATTCTGCTCTGGGGTAAAAATCTCGTCTACCCTGAGAGAAGCCAGCGAGTTCATGGTAGTGGCGACAGCTCAAGCGTTAATCCGCCACGTGGTGAACACGAGATCAGCTCCGTTACGTACGAATCTCACACACGTCAAAGGAAGTTTGAGCGCTCACAATCAAGCGCCCAGAGAACTTAGAAGTCTCCGTAGTTGGCAACCCCCGTTCCAGGGAACAACCGATACGACCAATTTAGAACAAACCAGTGTTGGACTTAAGAGTCAACCCTTAACTTAAGTTAAGGCTTAATTTAGCCTTAACATTAAGGCTACGCTTCAGCCCAGACCAATATTAAGGCCTTAATTTCGAGGTATGCACGGTAATTGGCTGCATATCCTCCCTCAATTCAGGATCTACAGCAGCCCATACCCACAGAAAGTGATTTGAAGGTGTTCAAACCATACCCACAGAAAGTGATTTGAAGGTGTTCAAACCCCCTTAAAATCCGAGTGATCTCACTTCTCAGGTTGCTTACGTTGCTGGGTTTTGGTTCTGTTCTCAATCTAGATGATCCAAGTGCTGTTCAAAGTGAAGAAATCAGTGAGATACACTTGGAGGAGGAATTTGAACACACGGGAGACAGAATTTGTGCCCACTTAGGTCGCTACAAGTTGAATTGAGAGTGCATAGCCACCCTTAATAATGCACTTAAAACCCACCCTTAATTAAGAGTTAATTAAGATTAAGGCCTTAGCTTCAATTGTTGCCCTTATTAACCCCTTAAGTTCCAACACTGGAACGAACAACCGATAGGACCACAAACCCACTCGGGCTTGCCTTAAGCGAGGGAAAAGGGGTTTCCGGTCATTCCAAGGGCTTTGGATTTTGCCGGAAACGGCCTCAGATTGGCCGGCAACACCGCCATTCCAAGGGTGATGGCAAATCAGTCACCCAAGCATGCCGGCCAGTGAAACCCTCCTCAATTTGAGGCCATTTCCGGCCAAATGAAGGCTTGATTTGACCGATTGTTCCAGTGTTGTGGTTACGAGCAGTCGATCGCGTTTATATTCGACATTTGTAGATCTGGGGATTGTGTGTCATTTGTTGATTCTAATGAATGGGGAGGTGTATCCGCCGGTTCTGAAACTCATTACGGCGGCAATCACCGACATCTTCCATTTCGGGACCCACAAGAAGCGAAGAATCGGAAAAGGGTTTTTGATCTCGGAAGGCATTACAGCAATTGGCAGTATGGTAGGGGACGTGACTTCGTGACAACTTTGATGCATCGAACTTGCAACCCTAATAGCGAGGTCAGATATTGTTCGAAAACTCTGTTAATGCATATTTGAGCAGCTATTGGTAGCTAGAAGACATTGTATGGGTCAAAAATTTAAAATCGTAAATCGATTTTTTGAGAGCCGATTTGGCGGGTTTGGGTCACGTGGTGGGTCACGTGTAAGCCAAACAAGCACAACTTCCAGCCCTCGACCTCGTGAACAGGACTATGGCACGCCCCAAACGTTTCAACAGCTTCATTGTGACTTCAAGAACGAGCCGTATCTGCTCGAAAAGGTGCGTGGATTAGATCACAGATTGCTGAACTACCTGCTCAATCCGCCACAGTTGCGCCGCAGATTGGCTGCAGATTATCAAGGAGGTGGGCGACGAGTGTCATTTCCTCCCACCCAGAGCTCAATCCCATTGAGTATTTTGGGGGGTGGTGCAAGAATTATTTCCACGAGCAAAGCAACGGCAAGTTCGAGCATAGGAAGCGGATTCTCCAGGAAGCACTTGACATGTGCCCACTGATATCCATCTGTTGCTTCTTCCGACGAGTACATCAATATCTTGATATTTATCACCACGGCACAACAGGAGCTGTAGCTGAGTTTGCTGCCAAGATGTACAAAGAGCACCGAGGAGTTACCTCCCGGGATATTGAGCCCGCCGAGCAGCCGCATTTTTTTTTCTCGTATTTTAAACGGGCTCAAAACACATACTTGAAAAATTTTGCACCTGCCGAGATTTGGCGGGTTGGTCACGTGACTATATACCCAAAGTCCGAAACGTGACATTTGAATAGAAACATGTTATTTTCCTGTCGTTTGCGCCTACTTTCGGCCCAAAATTTGCAAAATTGCGACTTGACATGAAGTCGCGTCCCCTACCATACCGAAGGCGCGAATCTAAAAATTGCTGTTTTGGGCATTTTTTGATCCCCGCAACCGATTTGCCTATATCTCCACGACTATTGCACGGACCGACCTGAAATGTAGCTAGATAATTCGGCCTAATTCAGCTGCAATTAGTGATAGAAAGAGATCAGGGAAATAATCTTATAGTGCACCATCTGTCACTCAGGTATCTCAGGCAATGGATCCTGACTACATAGCTCAAATCCAGCCTGAATGAGCTGATTCTTTGGGAGGGGGTACTCGCACACGTATTCAGTAAGGTGATAGAGCCAGAAATATGAATATATTATTTCCTATCCTTCCAGGAAGCGCAGGAAAGGAAATATTTATGAATATGGCTCTATGAAATCACCTTATACATATCTGAGTATCACCTCACAAAAATTAGTCTCCTTTGGAGGAGATCTGGGCTCACTAGCCCGAATTTATGGCTCAAGGAGCCTCACATACCACACGAAGCAGAATACAATATTTTTGTAGCTATTTTTCTATCACTAATTGCGCGTGAATTGTTCTGAGAGATCTAGCTATGTTTCATCTGAATCTGTGCAGAACTGACAGAGAAATCGGCAAATCTATGCCTCAAGGAGCCTCACATGCCAGAAGAAGCAGAATACAATATTTCCGCAGATATTTTTCTATCACTAATTGCGGATGAATTACCCCGAATTATCTAGCTATGTTTCATCTCGATCCCTGCAGAACTGACTGAGATATGAGCAAATCGGACGCAAAAATCGAAATTGGCCCAAAACAGTAATTTTCTCGTTCGCGCCTTCGGTACTGCAATTAGCTGTAAGGCTACAGCTCTCTTAAAAAAAACTGGCTGATTGCTCCTTCGTGTTTTGGGATGCATTGGTAATCTGTTCAGAGGAACCGATTTTTTTTGGCCCACTGGAGGTACACATCAAGCCGGGAATGGCATCACCCATCATAGTGCGAAAATTCGATTCTTGAGCTATCTTACTGGTGCAACCTTATGGAGCCAGCAAGACTATTGAGTGAACATCTAATCTCATCATCTCATTGTGAACTCCCTGCAATTTACAAGTCATCAGAGACATCGCAACATGCCGAGGTCGCCGCATCTCCCGGCACCTTGGCCTTGAATGGGAGTCTACAGGGCTGACCGATGGCACGGCGACGCAACAGTTCTCCCGACTACAGGTCTTTCTTTAGCTGAAAAAATGAGCTTCAGGGCACGTTGTGCTTATCCGGCTTGAACTCTGGGTTTGAACTCCGCCTGCATCCGACGGTTGCCGTAAGTGGGTTTCTCATTAAACTTTCTGCGGGTTTCCACAAAATTACCTTATCCGGGAGGGTTTCTCATTAGAATTATCCAGTGATGTGAATACAGAAATGAGCGCGAACTCACCTTTGCCGACGTTGAGCCCAGCAACTGCAAAGTCGACCACCTTGGGCCGCCTCGGAGACGTCCGAGGTTCGCTTGCTTAGCCTTGCTATGGGCTGAAGGAGATGAAAGGTATTGGACTACTGAATCTTATGGATCGATCTCAATCCCACTAACCAACAGTTAAGCAACAGCGCGCGCTAGAAAAGGGGCCTGGTGCTGACCTCGCGAAGAATTTGTTTGAATTTGAACCGGTATTACTGTGAGACTAGGAATTAGACGAAGGGCGGCGTGTTGCTTGCAGATAACTCATGTCGGCCGAGCATCGGCCGATCAGTCCCCGGTCTTGAATGCTGCGGCGATTCTTTTGCTTGAATTTCGATTCCTTCAAAGTACTTGTTCTCACTGAAAATACGGGGAGACCAATGGTGACATGGAATTAAAGGTAATGTACATGAACATCTTTGTTTTAATGAAAGAGTCGAGGGTCAAGGGGTACGGGAGAGTAAAAATAGGTAAGGAAAGGCGTCGAAATTGGAAGGAGAATGGGCGTCATTGCTCAGGATGAAGGGGGATGTGGCAGATGAGCTGGCGGTGGAATACGTAGGCGAGCGGTGCGCGCGAATGGCGGCGTGGGGTGTGGGTCGAGAGTGGAGGGAGAGACGCACTCCTACGCTCACGCACAATTTGTAATCATGCCCAGGCGTTGAAGCACGCAGGGGCTGGACGTCGTCGGGTGCGTGTCGTGCGAGCGATGCGCACTCGCGGCGCCGACGTCGCGTTTGCCGAGGGGCGGAGTGTTTCGGTAGCTGGCGCGAGGAATGGCGGGCGAGGGGAGCGGGAGAAGCGCGAGGACGTGGGGTGCGCAGAGGCGCGAGCGTCGAGGAGTCAGCATGGGGATGTCGTGTGCGATGCGAGGGAGGCGGGGAGCGGGCGGTGATGGGCGACGAGGAAGGGAGCGCGAGGAAGCCGTAGGAGCAGCGGCACTACAGACCATCGGACGCAGGACGATGCCTCTACGATGCCGAGGACGCAGACGCGGGAGTGATGAGGTGGAATTACCGCGATGTGCACGCGGGCGGTGGTGCCCGCAGGCAGGAACGTCGAGCGGCGGGCGTGCGGACACTGAGAATGGTGGGAGTGCACGTGGAGGCAACGAAGGCGGCGTGAGCGATGTGAAATCGCCGCCGCGGCCGTTGCGCAGGCCACAGCCGGTGCACGTCGCGTTTGCGGCATGCGGGAGGCAGAGCTGGGTGGGATCGTGCTGAGAGTGCTCGCGGTGCGCTTGAATGCGAGGTGCTCGATGGGAAATAGCCGTCCGAGTGGTGCTCACGCTGGTGGCGCTGTGTCTGGTGCTGGGGATGCGTTCAAGCGCGCTGCTGGTCGCTGGGAGAGCTGCAGGGGCAGGCGTCGAGCGGTAAGGGTGTTACTTCACTTGAAACGGTCGCGCTGCGCGGGGGCGGCGACGACGGCGGATTGGGCGACGAGAAACGAGTGCCGCGGGTGCTGTGTGCGGCGGTGGTGCCGCGCGTCGCATCGAGGGTGCTCACGTGCGTGGTGGCGGGTGTCTGGCCGTCGTACAGCGTTGGGGATTGTATAACGCCAGCGTGCAGCCGCGTCGCAGTCATCGCAGTCGTGGAGAACGTCGGGCGCGCGTCTATCGAGTTCGTAGTCACTCGGTACATCGCAAATGGTGTCATGCTGCTGCTGCAGGTGGTCGGCTGGGGTACTGTTAGTCGCAGTGCATGTCCGACGCGACGCCAGGGCAAGGTGAGGTGGAGAGGGGGGAGGACCTCGACCCTCGTGGGGGCACCGTAGGCAGAAGGCGAAGCCACAAAGTACCTGCGGAAAGAGGACGTCGTTAGCGCAGTTCTTTTGCTGAGGGATTGAAAATGAAAACCAGTGGAAAAAGACCGACCATGCGTTCAGGAAGCGCGGGATTGGAAGGGGCATAAGAGGCCCGGCGAATAATGCATGTTCTGCAGATGATCGTACGAGAGGTTGGCCGGCGAAGGGACGGGAGGTGAGCGGAGAGCAGAGGCGTGGAGGAAGGCAAGCAGCGAGGGTAGCACGGGCGAGGAGGGGCGAGAGGGGCGCGGTAGACGTCGGCGTCCGCGTAAGGCACGGCGTAAGGCAGCCGTCAGCATAGGGTAGCCTTCGGCGTAGGCGGGCGTCGTGGGCGGTGGTGCCAGACGTGGCAGGATGAGTCAAGTGCCCCACGACCAAAATCGTCATCGCCTAAGACAACCCATTTCTCCTAACCACCGCGGCCCCGGGTGCGCGAATGATCCATTATCCACCTCCTGGAGCGGCTAGGGTCGCGTCCCCGCCATTTCAGAGAAACAGCATGAAAAGTCGATTCCATATATAGAAGGTGATGCTGGCCGGGTAGCCGGGCCGCTGGCGGAAAGAAAGGACGCGAAAGCGGAGGATGGAAACGAAACGACACGAGAGGAGACAAAAGCCTCGCTTCCGTGGCAGGGGGAGATGACGGGGGCCACAATGGAGGACGAGAATCCATAAAAGTAGAACAGAGGCGAGAAATACAAAGCAGAGGAGTAGCTCGTCGTCCGTCGCGGTGATGGGAATGCCACCAGCAAGCCTTCCATCCAAAAGAAAGTTTTCTTCGCCGCTGCGATCGGGATTCGCATCACCATCGAGAAGCTTTGTAGAGGAGACCCGTCTTGCTGCCGCCACCGCCGGATTTGCGGGCAGCGTACGAGTTGGCTTAACTCGACGTGGATTTGGGATAGGAGTTTTGGGAGGAAGAGGGTTTGGCGTCGGATTTGTGGGAGGCCCAGGAGGTGAGCGCAGCGTCGAGCCCGCTTGTGAAGGGGAGCCGCTGATTGTAGCGGCCATGGATAAGTCGGACGTGCTCGCCGCGAGACGGGCAACTATACGCGTGAGACGTGTAGCGAGCGCCTGGCTGCGCCGAGCCGATGGGGTGGGCGCGCGAGCGTCAGGTCGCCGCCATGGCCATTGCTGGAGTCGGATGTAGACGACGGCAGAGCGAACGCGGGGAAATGCCGGTTAGACCTCGTACGCGGGCGCGCAGTCGCATACGCAAATCGCGGGAGGACGACACGTGGGCGAGGCGGTGGTCTGCTCCCCGGATTGGTGTATCGTGAGGAGTTCGGCCGCAGAAGGTGCCCCCGGGCGCTCGGCTTCGCGAATGCGTTGACGCTCGAGTACTCGAGCGTCCTTGTCCTCGTCCTTGCCTAGCAACTGAGGAAGCGGGGCGCGCTGCGGCGGCCGGACGCGGAGGATGGAGTTGGAGGTGGTGGAGGTGCAAGCAGCGACGCAGAAGACGACGCAGGTCAGCAGGCGGTCGACTGAGAGCGACTCTGAGCGGCCGCGGTTAGCCGGAGACTGGAGGAAACGCGGGAGCTTGGATGATGTCGGGAGCGTCGGGCTCGAGGGCGATGTAGGAGAAGACGCCTTTGCCTTCCGCGTGCCTGTCGCCACGGCGGATGTCGTGGGCGATGTAGGTGACTGCGGGCCTCCCGGTCACGGTGACGCTGTGGCGAGTGGAAACCGCACGTGCGGCTTTATGGTGCCGGCGGACGCGGCTGGTGTATTCGGCCCAGTAACTTAATGCCCGCTGGGTCGGGTCCCGCACGCCCGCAGGGCCGAGGCGTCGATGACGTCCTTCGTGTGGGGGCGTAGGCAGCGAGGAGGATGTCGTCGTCCGCGGAAGGAGCTGGAGGGCGCCGTCCGTGAGCATCTCATCATCCATGTATCAGGATGAGACGTGCATACCTACAAGTCAAATCGTCTGCCTATCCATCGTAAGCTTGTTCGTGGCGAGCGTATTGTCTTGTCCGAGCACAGAATCGTGACACCCGTGAGCTCCTCGAAGGCGGTGATACGTATTACGATGGTCTTGTGCTTCGCGAGCTGCTGCGCAGTGACCCCGAGCATGACCGATAATACGGTGAGCATTACGATGGGGATATCGCCGATAAGGAGGACGAGGATGTTGTCTAGGCCTAGCGAGTTTGAGAAAGGATGTTTTTATCCGAAAATGGGAGGACGTACCACGGCGGTAGGAGTACTTGAATCCGGCATAGAACAACAAAATCTCCGCGACGATGCCCGTGGCGACGAGGCAGGAGGAGCCAACCTGCGCGCGCATCTTTTGCAGATGGCCGGTGGTGTCGTCGTCCTGCGGGTGCGTTAGCGAGAGCACAAGAAAGAGGAGGAGCACAAGGGGGAGGGAAGAGGAGGACGAGGAGAAGAAGCTAGTCGTGCGAGAAACGGCTTTCGCGTTCGTGGACGAGGAGGGGAAATGTGAGGAAGCGTCGACGCGACCCGAGCGCTTCGTCATCCACCGTTCTTGAGCGACTCGCCATCGCTGACGCGCTCACACCCGCGCTCACTCCTGGCGCTCGCCAATCTCGCCTCTCCCGGGCAGCACACTCTGTCCCGCCTCTCCACAGACAAAGCAACAAACTCGAGGACTCACGAGAAGCACTAATCCTCAAACTTCCTGCCCTGCGGCAGCGACTACCCCATCAGCACGAGCTGGTCGATGGAGACATTGATAGACTGGCTATCCCCCGAGATGATGTCGCCAATTTTGAAGGAGGTCTGTGTGGCCCGGCCACCTGCAAAAGAACGTCAGCAGTATTCGAGAAAGAAAGAGGGAAGAAGGAACTTGAAGGTACACACCGGCAGCAACATCTCCTAGCTCCGCATTCGACCTTAGACTTCGGGCACGCGCATCGACTATGGGGTCATCGTACAGTGAATAGGTCTGGTACATCGCCAATCGGAGGCGACAAGGTGGCAGTGACATAATTTGTTTCAGAGGCTGTTGCCAATTAACTGCCGTTTGTTATAACGTGACGCGGTGAAGCTGCTACTTATTACTCACCAGCATGTCCGTTTGGCAGAATTCAACGACTTCCGACTCATACTCCCACTATTTCGCTCGTCCACGCCCAGTAGCCCCAGAGGACACTTGCACGGGCACTACGCTAAGCGAGCAATGCAACGCAGACGCCGGGAACATCACCACCCTCGTCCACTGGCACGATTTCAGCGCGCTCTCCCATCCAATCGAATCCGAACGCACTAAACTAGATATTGATTTCGTCGAAACCGTTCTCTCCTCTACTCGACCACTCCTCCACGATCTCAATGAATCGCTACTTTGGCAGTGGACCACCTGGCCGCATCTCATTCAGAAAAAGGCAATGATCGAGGGAAATTACTATCCGTGGTTGGAATGGGTTGTGTTCAGGCCCGCTGCACATGCTGTGTCTGCCGTCCGCGACCGCCTCTACGAGGAGGCTGGCATAGAAGTCCCTCAGACCTTGCGCGGTTTTAGCACCACCAGATCCGTCTTGGAGGCAACACCCCGTGGGGTGACCGACATCCTCCACAAGATAGATCCAAGCGAAGGCGCAGATGAATCTCCGTGCACGGCCCACGAGGTTAAGCGGGCCAAGGTCCTCAGGGTTGGCGATGTGAATGTCCTTGAAAACCTCGTTCATTTGGCGAGTCTCGAGGAGGGTTGGGCGTTTAGAGAGGCGGAGGCCGGTCTCCAAGAGAAAGCTCGGCGACTCTTGTGCCAGGGACGTACAAATTTGTTTTCGTGTTTATCTCTCAAATCTGACTGCATGGCAGTGTATCGACGAACTTATCCTTTACGAAGTAAGCCATATAATCCTTGCAACACAGGAGCAGTATGTCCTCCTTTTTCTCGATGATTCCCGCCAGTTTTGCATAAGCCGTGTTTATACCATTCTCGGTTCGATGACCCAAGCTCGTGACATGGCGGAGCTCGTCCTGTTCTACACGCACGCTCTGCTCACCCGGCGCACACCATACCCTCCATCCCGTTCCCCATCAATCTCAG